>JAWPHD010016199.1:0-51118 GCA_037043455.1 Cyrtodaria siliqua | reverse complement strand
AAATCAAACGATGCAACTGCAACAAACATTGGCAGTGTAAAAACAAAAGTTTTCCCATGTAAATATTGCAATAAAAAGTTTACTCGTTCAGGGCATCTGATTCTGCACGAACGAGTACATACTGGAGAGAAACCATATGCTTGTACACACTGTGACAGACGTTTTAGAGGTGAAAGCATGCTTAAGTATCATTTGTCTCAGGTTGAAAAGTCTAAACTAGAACTCGATGACAGAAGCTTTGGAGACAAAAGTTGCCCAGATGATGTCGCTACAACAAACCTAGTAGACAGTGCCAATTCAGATTCAATAACACAACCAGATGATTTTCCGAAGTCTGGTACAAAAGAAAAGTTGGGTGATAACTTCAAAAGAAAACGTGTCTCTTTGCCTAAAGGTGATATTATCAAACAAAAACGCGTCACTTTGCAAAAAAGAAAGAAACGTCGAAATGGTGATAATCAGAGAGTATCATGTAGTCAATGTGGCAAATCATTCAGTCACTCAGGAAACCTGAAAGTTCATCAACGAATACATACTGGTGAAAAACCATATAGCTGTTCACAATGTGACAAACGTTTTGGAGACAGAAGCTGTCTTATCAAGCATGTCTGTCGTGGATATAAACAAGAATGGTCAAAGGCTGCAACTGTAACAGATACTGACTGGAGAAATTCAAAAGTTTTCCCATGTAGATATTGTGGCAAAAATTTTACTAGATCAGGGCACCTGATTCTGCACGAACGAGTACATACTGGAGAGAAACCATATGCTTGTACACACTGTGACAGACGTTTTACAGGTGAAAGTATGCTTAAGTTCCACTTGACTCAGGTCGAAAAACCCACCACAAAGCAAAAGGGAAAGTTCATCAAGATTAAAAGGGTAAATGTATACCTAATTTTTGTAAAACAGAGGCAGCTATTATTTTTCTTGTTACAACCTTTTTAAAAGTTAAACATGTCCATCTGGTATGAATCAACTATGTTTGTGTACTGAAAAATATGAAAATGCCTGATATAGTAATATATTGATAGAAGTCTTGCATGTTGTATAACTCTCATCAACACATTGCTTAAGTTATGTTGAAAGCGTCTCTGTGGCCAAGGGATTAACAATATTGCATTGTAAACCTTCTTGCCTCTCCCCGCTGCGGATTCGATTCCCAGTGGGAGATCGACTTGTAAGTAAGGAAGTGTCAATTCTTACAGATGGCGGGAGGTGTACAATACTGGTTCTACCCAGGAAAAGTGGGTGTTCTGCCTCCAACACAAAAAAATCGACCGCCATATATAACCTTACATTTGTTGAAAATTACGTAAAACACTATACAAACAAACAAACAAACATACAAACAAACAAACAAAAGTTATGTTGAGCCACCCCAGAGAGAGGGGAAGGATACATAGGAACTGTGTCCTATCTTACTATCAAATAAGATTCCCATGGGTCTTTTAACACTCTCAAAGGATAGACTGATACAGAGGACCGTCTGGTTTACATTACCTTTAGAAGGACGAGGTTATAGAATGTGTCTTGTCTAACCCAGAGGCACCATCGTGGCAATGTAGGGACTGAATTAACAGAAACAATAATTTAAAGATGTTTTCTGAGTCCAAGTAGTTAAAAATTTGGTGTATGTAGTCTAGACATTGACTGACAGAATCATGAAACTTAATATTAATTTTTCTTTCATGATAATAAATTGCTTTGAAACAATTTTGCATGGTTGCTGAAAGGGATTGAAATGCGAAAGTTTATAGATTCTTGTATAGAGCAGCAGTTTTTATGCAGAACATTCATCATGTGGTACTATCGATATATTGCATGCATAGCAATACTTGATTCAGCTTGGTCATTGAAGACTACTTTTCAGTGATCTTGCTCTTATAGGGATCTATTATTTTTCACTGCTCCTTTAGAAACATTTTTGATTTTTTATGAACTTCTGGAAATTTATCATGAATTCCACTGTAAGCTTGACTTGTCAAGTGAGAAAGTGTCGATCCTTACATATGGCAGGAGGTATACGGTACTGGTTCTACCCAGGAAAAATGGGGCGGTCTGCCCATACCACAAAAATCAAATGTCAAACATGTGCTAAAAATGACGTAAAACTTTCAAATAAACAAAGTCATGATTTCTTCAAAGTCGAGAATATGATTCCTTTTGACGTATTTAACTGATGCAAGTTTAAATGAGGAGAAAAAGACCCAAAGGTAAATATTAACTTAACTTAGTATTTTGTATTTCTACCAAAAAAACAGGAAAAAAAAGAGATTATCATGCCAGTACTGTGACAAAACATTCAAGCAAACAGCCAGTGTGGAGGTGCATGAGAGAATACACACTGGGGAGAGGCCCTACCAGTGTGATCAGTGTGGGAGGACGTTCGGAAGATATATCATTTTTAAGACGCCATATTATAACTCACTTCGAGGTATGTGGAAATACTAGTATTATAATCTAATATCCACTGTCACCCTCATTTGAATGCAGAATTGTTATGTTTGTGGGAGCATAGAGAGTTGCCATTTTGTCTGTCCATACATCCCGCATTGCTTTTGGCTCATTTTAAAGAAAACATTTGAGATACTATGTCCGTATGAAATGACCAACATCCTATTACAGGCAAAGTTCAATTATGGTCAAATTCTGGAAAATATTGGCAGAGTAATGGGCCTTTTATACTTTCAAATATTTGACATATATTTAATTGTGTTGTTTTTAGCTCGACTGATCAGAGATCAGCAGAGCTTATGCCGTGGTTCGTCGTCCGTCTGTCCGTCCATCCGTCTGTCTGTCTGTAAAGTTTTATTTGTAGCGACTACTCTGAAACTACTGGATGGATATTCATGAAACTTTACAGAAATGTTGCCCATGAAGTCTAGTTGATCCTAGCAAAAATTCATGTTGATGTGAAATCCAAGATGGCCACCGTTAAACATGGCTGCCAGTGGCCATCTTTGTTTACATAGAGTTATATAGTAAAAACTTGTAGCGACTACTCCTCTGAAACTACTTGGCGGATTTTCATGAAACTTGACAGGAATGTTGCTCTTGATGTGTAATTGATCCTAGCAAGATTTCAGATCGGCCAGAAATTCAAGATGGACGCCACAGCTAAAAATAGATTTTTAAAAAATAAGTTTGTAGCGACTACTTCTTGAAAACTTTAAGTGATATTGATATGGGACTTTTTTCTAAAATGATCAGCATGACATGATGTTGGTCCTTGTCGAAAATCGTTTTGATTCGATGTTAAACATGGCTGCAGCGGCCATCTTTGTTTACATAGAGTTATCTAATAAAAACTTGTAGCGACTACTCCTCTGTAACTACGACGGATTTTCATGAAACTTCACAGGAATGTTGCTCTTGATGTCTAATTGATCCTAGCAAAATTTCAGGTTGGACGGAAATTCAAGATGGCCACCATGGCTAAAAATAGATTTTCAAAATACAAGTTTGTAGCGACAACTTTTTGAAAACTATAAGTGATATTGATATGGGACTTTTTCTAAAATGATCAGTAGGACATGATGTTGATCCTTGTCAAAAATTATTTTGATTTGACGTTGATTGTGGCTGCCAGCGGCCATCTTGGTTTACATGGAGTTATATAATGAACACTTGTAGCGACTACTCCTCTGAAACTACTTGACGGATTTTCATGAAACTTCACAGGAATGCTGATCTATCTATCAAAAAAAAACTATCAGTAGAGCGTCAAGGTCATTGACCTCTTGTTAAGAAAACTATTTGAGATATTCAGCCCATATTTGATGAGAATAAATAAAATTTTAAAAAATCTGATTTTAACATGACAATGCTTGGACATGTCACAGATAGATCAACAAGAAGATATAAAAGTAGATACAAAAATCGAACATTCAAAAAAGTAGCATTCAAGGTGACAGTCAACCACAAACACACAAAGAAACAAAGAACATTCCCCGTGTAGTTGCTGGGGTAGAATACAACCACTGTAAATCCCGATAGAGGCAGAGGGGTAGGACCCCACCCCTCATTATGTACATTTTGTCATTAGCTCGACTATTCGAAGAATAAGAGAGCTTATGTAATCACCCCGGCGTTGGCGTGGGCGTCGGCGTTGGCGTCGGCGTCCCACATCAAGGTTTGCGTGTAAGCTGTGTTTACAAGTCTATATCTCTTACATTTCTTATCCTACCACAACCAAATTTGTTCGTGGGCTTCCTTGTAGCATTATCTTAAGGGCTGCATAAGCAATTTTGGTTCCTGTAACCCATGGGCTCCCATGGAACCCAAATTATGATAGCCCATAAAATGTGCCCCATTTCACATCAAATTTTGCGTGTAAGCTGTGTTTACAAGTCTATATCTCTTACAATTCTTACCCTAGCACAACTAAATTTGGCCAATAGCTTCCTTATAGCATTATCGTAAGGGCTGCTTAAGTAATTTTGGTTCCTGTAACCCCTGGGCTCCCATGGAACCCAAATTTTGATAGCCCTTAAAATATGTCTGTTTCACATCAAATTTTGCGTGTAAGCTGTGTTTACAGGTCTATATCTCTTACATTTTTTGTCCTAGCTGAACGAAATTTTGGAATTGGTTTCCTTATAGTATGGTGTAAAGGGTTGGATGAGTAATTTAGTCTTCTGCAAATTCAAGGCTCCCATGGAACCCAAATTGTGATGGCCCATAAAATGTGCAATAAAGGCAGATCTAGGTTTGCATGTAAGCATTTATATATCTATAATTTTGGTTTGGGATTTGTTATAGCATTATGCATCTTATTACTTCGCCCATATTGGGGCATGGGCTCCCTCCTCCCCCCCTCCCCCCCCCGACCCCCACTCCCCTCCACATTTTTTTTTACATATTTCTGTGTTGTTTTAGTCAATTCTTACACATATATGTTGCAACCCCTCCCTGCCCCCACCACGCCCATCCCCCCCCGCCTCTCACGCCCCCCCCCACCCCGCCTCAGACTTGAAACTTTTTTTTTTTTTACATATTTCTGTGTTGCTTTAGTCAGTTCTTACATATATATGTTGCAACCCCCCCCCCCCCCCCCCCCCCCCCCCCCCCCCCCCCCCCCCCCCCCCCCCCCCCCCAACTCTCACCCCACTCACCCCGCCCCAGACTTGATTTTTTTTTTTAACATATTTCTTTGTTGTTTTAGTCAATTTTTACACATATATGTTGATGTTGCCCCATCTCCCCCCCCCCCCCCCCCCCCCAATTGAAACTATCATAATTATTTTTTTACATATTTCTGTGTTGCTTTTTGTCAATTCTTACACGTATATGTTGCAACCCCCCTCCCCCTCCCCCCTCCCCACCCCTCTCACCCCATCACCCCACCCCGCCCCACACTTGGAACTTTTTTTTTTACATATTTGTTTGTTGTTTTAGTCAATTCTTGACCCCCCCCCCCCCCCCCCCCCCCCCCCCCCCCCCCACACTCTGCCTCTCACCCCCTCCCATCCCCCCTACCCCCCACACACTTGAAACTATTTTATTTTATTTTTTTACATATTTCTTTGTTGTTTTAGTAAATTCTTACACATATATGTTGCCCCCCTCCCCCCGCCCCAACCCACTCCCGCCTC
Organism: Cyrtodaria siliqua; assembly: GCA_037043455.1. Lineage (NCBI taxonomy): Eukaryota > Metazoa > Mollusca > Bivalvia > Adapedonta > Hiatellidae > Cyrtodaria > Cyrtodaria siliqua. The sequence continues at coordinate 45,521 of JAWPHD010016199.1, read as the reverse complement.
TCCCCACGCTCTCCCCCATACCCCATCCCCACTTGAAACTTTTTTTACATATTTCTGTGTTGCTTTTGCAATTCTTACACATATATGTTGCCCACTCATCCCCCGCCCCCCCCCCCCCCCCCCACTAGATTTTTTTTATTTTTTTACATATTTCTTTGTTGTTTTAGTCAATTCTTACACATATATGTTGCACCCCTCGCCCCCGCCCCCCGCCCCCAACTCACTTGAAACTTTTTTTTTTTCTTCTTTTTTTACATATTTCTGTGTTGTTTTTTGTCAATTCTTACACATATATGTTGCCCCCCTCCCCCCCACCCCCCCGCCCCCCACCACAACCCCCGCCTCACCCCCCTCCCCACTTGAATTTTTTTTTTTACATATTTCTTTGTTGTTTTAGTCAATTCTTACACATGTTGCCCTCCCCACCACACGCCTCTACCCCATCCCCACTCAAACTCGATTTTTTTTTCTTCATATTTTTGTGTTGTTTTTGGTGAATAATTACATAGCTTCTTACACATATATGTTGCCCTCACCACCCCCACGCCCACTTGTGTCGTTTTGGTCAGTTCTTACACATAGTTATGTTGTGCTCCCAACCCCACCCCACATTGTTGTAGCCTTGTTTTCTGATGGTATATACTAGCTATAAATTTATTATTCTCCGAAAAATCGAATAGTCGAGCTGCGCTGTTCTCCGACAGCTCTTGTTTTTTTATCATGCTCATTCAAGGTCTTCTTCATGACACTGCATATGCAAATGTGGAAACGTGGCTCCATCGTAAATGGAGTGTCTACAATAGAATTTGCAGCAACTCTGCAGTTCTGCAGGTTTGAAGGTTCTAGGCCCATTCTCCATATTTTTATCTAGATGTAAATGGAGGATGAGCCTGGCAGGTTCATCCATGTTTGGCGCCATATAACCTTTCTTGTGTTGGTGTGCCGTAAAACCACAATTCAATAAAATTCACAAAGAACAACTTTAAAGATGAATAAAAGGCAAGACAAGACATCACAAACACAAAAAGGTTGACAATAGGGCTACCCGCCTTGGAATTGTCAGTGGCAAAAAGGCGCTGAGGGTTAAACCAGGTTCTAGGGTGCACCAATTGTAGCCATGTTATCATCCCAATAAAACGGAACAGTGTAAATAAAGACAGCCGCATCAGATTATAATCTCTAACAAACAAGGCAGCATTAATAGGCAATATAAGTAAAACACATATATGATATTGGAAATATATAATACAAAAAAAACAAAAGACTAGAAAGCCACAAAGTAAGTACTCGGTGACTTGGCCGAAGCCAGAACAACAAGAGAACAAACTGTTATAAAGGTTACAACAAGACAAGATTAAAGACAAACTAACAATGGCACACTTAAGTCAAAAAGAAAGAATTATTTATTGGCCCCCATTATGCGACATCCTGACTGACACGTACCCCTGACTGACAATTCATGTGATTCAACTGATGTGCTATACCTATAAGGTAAATGGTTTCTGCTCATTTTAAAGAAGACCATTTGAGATATTCAGTCCATATTTGTTGTTAATACGTCTAGTATCGAATTAAAAGGGCAAGTTCCATTATGGTCTAATTCTAGAAAATATTAGAAGAATAATGGGCCATCATTTTATACGTTCAACTATATGACATATATGGTAATCGGTTTCTGCTCATTTTAAAGACAAGAATTTAAATAATTTAGTCTGCTATTGCTGTGAACATAACTGACATCAAAATACAGGCTGACTTTGATTACGGTTACTGTAGTTAACACTTTCACTATATGATAAATAGCCCAGTTTGATAAATACATCTGAAAACTAAACGCCTAATTTGCTCCCCGGGATTTGGAAATGACGACTCTGCTTTTACTGTTAAAGGGAGGCAAATCATGTTGCTTTTACTGTTAAAGGGAGGCAAATCATGTTGCTTTTACTGTTAAAGGGAGGCAAATCATGTTGCTTTTACTGTTAAAGGGAAGCAAATCATGTTAACTATTGAACTGAGGCATAAGATAAATGTTTTTTGGTCACTTTAAAAGAAACAGTTAAACAAAAATCTATTTTTTTTCCAGTTTTGTCCTAAACATGTAAATACTGGTGGAGTGCTTTTATGGTCAGTTTGGAAAACAAAAATGACACCCATCATACTTTTAAAGCTTGGTTTTTACAAAATACTAATTCACATAAAATAATTTGTTTCGATAGCTTTGGTCCTGCCAATACCAAGCTTATTGTCATAAAAGTAAATGCCGATAGGGGACTTATATTGCTCTGTAATACTCTTCATTCTTCTTTATATTGTTAAAGGCAGGGCATACTTTCATCACCCACACTCTCCACCACCTCACCATCTACACTCTCCTCTACTTCTTTTCTTAAATATCCTCTTTGTCATTTGTTCATGTTGTTCATGGATTTTCATCTTTAAAGTAGTTATCTCGCCAACAACTGCCAAATTTTATAACACATGTGCAACGTTTCTAAACCTACTGATAATTAGGTATATATTTAACTTATATAGTTTGAGAATCCAAACTCTATAGACACAATATAACCAGCTGGGCTAAACCCCAAAACTAGAGTGTTGAATTAAGACTCATAATTATTTTTTTCGCATATTCAATCACGGCTACTTTAAGAACTCATGAAAAAAAGTCCTATTCTTTTAATCGGCACATATACATTATTATAGGACCTGAACACCTGGATAGAGTTTTGATACATGGTTTTGTAGTATAATTTTGCCGTTATTTGGAGGGTTAGTTTCTTTAAAGTTGCTTATATGAAAAGCCTCTTTTTTGATAATAGGTCAGGTGTATACATTTTTGTTCTGTGGCAAATCGAATAGTCACATGCGCTATTCTCCAACTTGTTTGTAAGGTCCTTTTACTTTTAGAATATTAGTTGACTTTAAAGCACATGTTATCCTCTTTAGGAAGTTAGTTAATGACAACCACACAAAAGTGGGCAGACATAATTATAGTGTTGCCCTTGTCTGTCTTGTCCATCCCATCCGCCTATCTGTATGTTTGTATGAAAATAAACGTTGCTTTCAGGGTTTTAGTCAAGTCCATTTCTCAGACACAGGAAGCCATAAGCTTTCAAAATTTACACATGTTTATATCTACATGAGAGCGATATTTTCCAATGAATAGTAGGTCAGTATGAATGACCTTTTATTTAGTATTCAGTGCCTGAAATGAGGGCCAGCCGAAGGCTGGCCCGAAACATTTTTTTTGGGCAAGTAAAAATTTTGAGTCACTGGCCCAAAATGAACATTGGAGGCCCAAATATTTTTTAACTTTTTATGTCAACAAAGTAAAGAAAAATGAGAATAAACAGGTAGAACATTTTATTTTTTGGTCCATTATTCTTCAATAAGTCCTTCCCCCCCCCCCCCCTTTCAAATTGCTGAATCCGCCGCTGATTTTAAGCAGACTTGACGCACACTCGAAATTACCGACTAGCATCGTATGTCGACATTTATGATTAACAGAAAAAATACTTATTTCGCATACTTTGACTGCTTTTTAAAGTCCGCAGCGTTAGTGCGTTTAAGAAATGACCATGCGTCTTGCATTTTCTTTGACTTTACACAGTTATCATATGTTACATGCACTTTCATTGGTTCAATAGTTTATTTGAACCAATCGCTGCGTTCGTAACTAACAAGTCGCAAGAGAAATAAAGAGTTGTCTACCTTTTACCAAGTGACGACGGTAGTTGACAGTTCTCCGAAAATAATTGATTAAAATGACTTTTTTTTACTGATTTTGGGCAGTCGCCCAGACGTTTTTTGTTGGGCCAGTGACAACTTTACTTTGAACAACTTTTGGTCGCCCAGACAAGGTATTAATCGCCATTGGCGAGTGGGCGACCGGCCGTTTCAGACACTATTGTCAATTTACATCAAAGTTTTACATTCATATTTTTTATTATTAAAGGATTACTCAGCTACCAAAAGCTTTACAGCTTGCAAGCTGTATACATGCTTACTCTATATGACAGCAATAAGCTTGTACATTACACATTTTAACATCTACATGACAGTGGTATGGTCATACTTAAAGTAGGTCAATATAAATGACCTTTATCTACATTTTACACTTTGTTATATAATGTATATATAGGGAGAAATATTTGTGAACTACCAAGGACAGAAAACCTTCGGACGAACTACGGCAGGGCGCCTAGCTATGACGAGATACACAGAAATCAAGCGTGTGCATTCACGTCCTAAAAAAGGATAGCTGCAACACACCCTGATGAACTGTATCTCTACATCATAACCCACTCGTCTGGAGACACAATTAACATATAGACGCATACATACATATAAGTATAGCTCATATGAGTGGGCCACATTCAAGCATTCAACCAAACACAGCTATATTGAGACAGTGACAATGAAAGGTGCCGCATCTTGGGGTTACTGTGAATTCAGTAAATATATTAAAGGGAGATAATTTGAACTCACTACGGCAACTTCCGAAATATGGGATCTCGTAAGAGATTCACGTTCACAAGGCAGAATTATATATAGGGAGAAATATTTGTGAACTACCAAGGACAGACAACCTTTGGACGAACTACGGCAGGGCGCCTAGCTATGACGAGATACACAGAAACAAGCGTATGCATTCACTTCCTAAAAAAGGATAGCTGCAACACACGCTGATGAATATAATTATATATACAGTAAACATTATGTTCAATTAAGCCATACATCTGCTTGACAGCAGCATGCACCTACCATCAGTAGGTCAGCTTTAATGACCTAGATATATTTTGTCAATTTAGTTTGTTTTTAATTTGGCAATCCAAAAGTGCGTCATAAAGACCATTTTGGGTCTTTTGTTCTTTTCTATTTTCAGGGAGAAGCCAAGAACAACTCACTTCGTAAGCATATATGCCAGTGGTGCGGAAAACCTTTTCAAGGGGTGTATGCTCTTACTGAACATGAAAGAAAACATACTGGAGAAACACCTTTTAAATGTCAGTTCTGCGACACAAGTTTTAGACATAGAAAGGGTTTAAATACACACCTTGTTGTGGTACATTCATTTGGCAAAAATATACACAGCTGCACACTGTGCTCAAATAGATATGCAACTATACATAAACTTAATATTCACATGATGAAACATACTGGAGAGAAACCGTATAAATGTCAGTTCTGTTTAAAAGCATTTGTGCAAAAAGCAAATTTAAACAGACACTTGCTCGTTCATACCGGTGATAAGCCATTTCGGTGTGAGAAATGTGGAGAGGGTTTCACTCGCAGTGATAGGAAGAAGTTTCATGTTGAAAACCACTGTCAATGGAGAAAATGTCAGGTAAGGGTGGATGCTTTTACTTTAATTTTTGTTTTGTGGCTCATCAGCGCATTATTATGGCTCCCCATAGGGGAGCCATATTGATTTTGTGCTTTCTGTCTGTTTTTCTGTAGGACTGTAGGTCTGTCTGTGTTACAAACGATGTCCGATCAATAACTAGAGAATGGTTGGACCTAGGGTCCTCAAACTTGGAAGGATGGTTGGTCATGACAAGTAGATGACACCTATTGATTTTGGGGTCACTAGGTCAAAGGTCAAGGTTGCGGTGACATTGACTATCAAAATGATGTCCAATCAATAACTAGAGAATGGTTGGACCTAGGGTCCTCAAACTTGGAAGGATGGTTGGTCATGACCAATAGATGAACCCTATTGATTTTGGGGTCACTAGGTCAAAGGTCAGCGGTGACATTGACTATCAAAACGATGTCCGATCAATAACTAGAGATTGGTTGGACCTAGGGTCCTCAAACTTGGAAGGATGGTTGGTCATGACCAGTAGATGACACCTATTGATTTTGGGGTCACTAGGTCAAAGGTCAAGGTTGCACTGACATTGACTATCAAAACGATGTCCGATCAATAACTAGAGAATGGTTGGACCTAGGGTCCTCAAACTTGGAAGGGTGTTTGGTCATGACCAGTAGATGACCCCTATTGATTTTGGGGTCACTAGGTCAAAGGTCAAGGTTGCAGTGACAAAGGACTATCAAAACGATGTCCGATCAATAACTAGAGAATGGTTGGACCTAGGGTCCTCAAACTTGGAAGGATGGTTGGTCATGACCAGTAGGTGACCCCTATTTTTTTTATTTTTTTTTATTTTTTTAATTTATTTATTTTCTAAATTGCTTCTTTTTTTTTTTTAAATTATTTTTTTTTGTTTATTTTTTTTTTTATTTTTTTATTTTTTTAATTTTTTTAATTTTTTTATTTTTATTTTTTAATTTTTGCATAAAAAGTTTTAGGGTCGGCCCCTTAAAAAAATAGGGTCGGTCGGGTTACCTGAACCACACATATTTTTTTATGTGGCCTTACTGATACAGATAGTAGATACAGTCACAGGGATATTGGATATCAAAACGATCTCAGATCAATAGAGAACAGTTGGACCTAGAGTCATCAATTATGTCTGTTCGGGCGAGTGGGGGAGCCATACGTTTTTGTCCCATGGACAATAACACTTACGTTTTTGTCCTATGGACAATAACAATTTCTAGTTCAGGTTATTTTGAGCTGCTCTTGGGAGGGAGAGGATACAGTTGTGACCTCTTCCGACACCCGCCTCTTCGCAGACGACGGCCTCCTCTTCCACTTCATCAAGAACAAACAAGATGCTGACCTTCTACAGAAGGACCTTACAGCACTTGAGAAGTGGGAGAGTGATTGGCAGATGAAGTTTCATATGGAGAAGTGCACTGTACTCCCTATATGCCTCAACAAGTGACACCTACACTCTTCATGGACATTTTACAAACGGCGGACAGTATTAAACACCTCGGAGTTACCATCAAAGACACGTACCAATACGGCTGCTAAAGGCAACCGCACACTTGGCTTTGTGAGGCAGACCCTCGGCGAATTCACACCCCAGGTCAAGAGCGCAGCCTACACAACTCTTGTAAGGCCAACGCTGGAATATGCGTCCACTGTCTGGGACCCTGCATCAGCCACAGAAGTACATACACTCGAACAAGTTCAGAAGAAGGCAGATTGGTTTGTCCATAAACGTTACACAGACCCCACTCCTGGAGGTGTAACCCAGATGTTACATGACCTTGGTGGGACCCGCTACAACACCGATGCTACCTAGGTAACAGAATCACCATGGTATTTATTAAAGATAGGCAAGAGTATTGTTGAGGTGCCTGAGAACCCTTTCGTCCGGAACGACAACAGAACCCGTGGCCAGAACAGAATTTTCAGCCAATGTCTATAAAAACTTGTTCTACCCACGTACCGTCAGGGACTGGAACCTACTACCAGCCAGAGTCAAAGACTGCCAGACCATAGCAGGGTTCAGGGCAGAGGTCAGGGCCCTGCCAGTCCACCAGTAGTCTTATTCATGTAAATAATTTTAATCTGTAAATAGCCAGCTGTTTTATCGGACAATACAGGTTTAACACAGGGTACTAGACATTCCGTCAGGATTTCTACCCTTACTCCGGAAGAAGAAGAAGAGGTGTGATTTCAGGATGTACATTTGTGTGTGGGGCGGGAGGGGTTGGAGGTGTGGAGGGGGAGGGCGCGTGAAAAGTCTAGCTACAGGGTTTTAGAGTTAAGGAGTTTATCATCAATGGAGGCACATGTCCCACTAAGATCTAAAAAGCAAAGGGGTTAAAAAATACTTGCCAAATTTTGTGTGGCAGGTTCCACTGTCTGCAGAGCCATCCATGGAGATGGACAATATTGGGAGGATGTAACATTAGTGATCACAGGTTGATTCCACTGTCTGCAGAGCCATCCATGGAGATGGACAAGAAAGGGAGGATGTAACATTAGTGATCATAGGTTGATTCCACTGCTTGCAGAGCCATCCATGGAGATGGACAAGATAGGGAGGATATAACATTAGTGATCACAGGTTTGATTCCACTGCTTGCAGAGCCACTCCCAGGTAGATGGATGGGATACAGAGGAACACCCTACTCTTACTTCTGTTACATGCCAGGAAAATAGACATTACTCTTTTAATGTCCCATACCGATGGATGAAGCAGTGTGAATGTGTGATTTGCTCAAGGTCACAAGTACTCAGTGTCACAAGGTCACAACTACTAAAGGTCACAAGTAATCAAGTTCACAAGTGTTCAAGGTCACAAGTACTCAGTGTCAAAAGTCACAATTACTCAAGTTCACAAGTGCTCAAGGTCAAATGTGCTCAAGATCACAAGTGCTCAATGTCACAATTGCTTAAGGTAAAAAATGCTCAAGGTCACAAATGCTAAAGATCACACATTCCCTTGTTCACATGTGGGCAAGGTCAGAGTCACTCAAGGTCACAAGTACTCGATCAAGTTTGCAAGTCCTCTAGGTCACAATGACACGTGCTCAAGGTCACAAATACTCAAGCTCGCAGATGCTCAAGGTCACACTTACGTGATCAAGTGTACTCAAGTGCGTAAGTGCTCAAGGTCACAAGTGCTGAAGTTCACAAGTGCCCAATGTCGTAAGTGCTCAGTCACAAGTGCTTAAGGACACACATGCTCAGTTTCACATGTGCTCAAGGTCATAAGTGCTCAAGGTCACAAATTCCCAAGTTCACATGTGCAGTCAAGGTCACATGTACTCAAGATCACTATGACAGGTGCTCAAGGTCACAAATTATCAAGGTCACAAGTTTTCAAGTTCACATGTGCTTAAGATTACAAGTGCTTAAGGTCACGTGTATTCAAGGTCACAAGTGCTCAAGTTCACAGTGCTCAAGTTCACAAGTGCTTAAGTTCACAAGTACTCAAGTTCACATGTACTCAACGTCTCAAGTACTCAAGGTCACAAGTGCTCAAGTTCACAAGTGCGCAGGGTCACAAATACTGAAGGTCACAAGTACTCAAGTTCAAAAATGCAGTGGTAGCATCTGGAACCCGCAACTTTTCAGTTAAGAGTTCAGCAATGTACCACCGGACTACGGGTGACATATAAACTATCATTTAGGCTCTTTTACTTGATGCTTTTTAACATGTTTGTACCATTTATTTATGTATCATATATCAAAGGAACTGGTGCGATTAAATAAAAACAACACCTTACTTTTGAAGATAGGTTATAAAAATAAAGAAACTATAATTTAACACCAACTGTTGATTAGTTAATAGTAAGAATTTCAATCTGAAATAAAGTTGGTATGTTACAGACATCTTGAAAAAAGAGTTTTGAAAAAACGTAGAAGAAATAAAATTATTTTGTATTTATATTTATTAAAATGTTAGCGGTAAGAATTTTAAATACTGTTTAGGTCAATTCATACTTACTGGAACTGGAATAAAGTTATTCTAATTTACTTGACAAGGAGGCTGGCATAGCCCAGTGGATAGCATGGTGGACTGGAGGATCCAGATTCATGCCTATAGTCCAGTGGATAGCATTGTGGACTGGAGGATCCAGGTTTATGCCTCACCCACACCACTAAGTTTTGTTTGTATGTTCTAGACACTAGCCCTTAGCCTGTCGGAATGGGACGTAAATCGGGCAGTTTATTCTCGGAGCACATTAAAGGCCATAGGAATCTGTGTGTCAGTAAGAGTAGGGCAGGTTCCTGGATTCCTATGTACCCTTCCTTTCACTCTGGGACAGCTCTAAATAACCTATAATGTGTTAATGAGCCATTCAACAACAGTCAGTTCTACAGTCGAGCATCCGCATCTACCCCTGATGATTTCCTAATATAACTAAATAATCTAAATTGTTTAGGAGACATTTAAATTGTTCATGCAAATTACAAGTACAGTAGTGTTTCCTCATATATGCATTCATAAGCTTTAGAACATCTTCTGACCTATCCAGTAATAATTCTAATTTTTACACATGATTCATTTTAGAACATCTGACCTATCGAGTAATAACTCTAATTTCTACACTTGACTCCTTTTAGAACATCTTGCGACCTATCCAGTAATAATTCTAATTTCTACACTTGACTCCTTTTAGAACATCTGACCTATCCAGTTCTAAACTTGACTCCTTTTAAAACATCTTTGACCTATTCAGTAATAACTCTAATTTCTTCACTTGATTCCTTATAAAACATCTTAGACCCATCCAGTAATAACTCTAATTGGAAACTTGATTCCTTTCAGAACATGTTCAACCCATCCAGTAATAACTCTGCTGATGATACAGCTGATCATTATACTTCACCCAGAAAGAACATATGCAGCTGGTGCGGCAAATGCTTTAAGCAGTCCGGAGTTCTGACCGTGCATGAGAGGATTCACTCTGGGGAAAAGCCGTACACGTGCTCTCGGTGTGAACAACGCTTTTCTGACAAAAGTGCATTGCGCAGTCACGAGAGATCACACAACACAAACAACCCTCACTATAAGTGTGATGAGTGTGAGGCAGTGTACAGTACGAGTGGTTCCCTTCTGATACATAAAAGGAAGCATGCAGGCACTTACAAACCACCACATACAGTGTTCAACTGTGGAAAGTGCCGGTACACGTGTACTACTTACTATTCATTTGCGCGTCACAGGAGAACACACCTTGGAGGCCTTCCGTGTAGTCTATGTGGTAAGCTGTTCTTGTCTAAAGTCGAGGTCAAGATACACATGGTGACGCATACTAAAGAGAAGCCGTTTAAATGTGAATTTTGTCCCAAGAGTTATTCTCAAAGAGGTAAATTAACACGTCATGTGGCAAGTCACTATGCTGTTAAAAGACAGTTTACATGTGCACAATGTGGAAAGACGTTTCCCAGCAGATTCTTAAGAGATGTTCATTTGAAACAGCACCCAGGAAAAACACTCGCAAAGCATAAGGGAAAAGGAAAGAAAAATGTAAGCTACCATTTTTGTATTTCTTCATGTCTTACTTTTTAGTATGTTTAAATCTTAAAGTTATTGCCCCCGATGATGTGTTATTGCCCTCGATGATGTGTTATTGCCCTTGATGATGTGTTATTGCCCTTGACAATGTGTTATTGCCCTTGATGATGTGTTATTGCCCTTGATGATGTGTTATAGCCCTTGATGATGTGTTATTGCCCTCGATGATGTGTTATTGCCCTCGATGATGTGTTATTGCCATTGGTGATGTGTTATTGCCCTTGATGATGTCAAAATAAGTGAATTTCAGCTTGTTTTTTGTCTGGATAATTTAAGTTGACAGTTTTGGATTTAAACCAAACTTGATGAGAAGATTAGTATCATGCATTCAACTGATACAGTCAGAGTCAAACCCAAAATACTGGCTCTACCACATACATATCATACATTCAACACATCATATGTATCATACATTCAACACATCATATGTATCATACATTCCACACCTCATATGTATCATACATTCCACACCTTGTATGTATCATACATTCAACACCTCATATGTATCATACATTCCACACCTTGTATGTATCATACATTCCAGACCTTGTATATATCATACATTCCACACCTCATATGTATCATACATTCCACACCTTGTATGTATCATACATTCAACACCTCATATGTATCATATATGCAATACCTCATATGTATCATACATTCAACACCACATATGTATCATACATTCAACACCTCATATGTATCATACATTCCACACCTTGTATTTATCATACATCCAACACCTCATATGTATCATACATTCCAGACCTTGTATGTATCATACATTCCACACCTCATATGTATCATACATTCCACACCTTGTATGTATCATACATTCAACACCTCATATGTATCATATATTCAATACCTCATATGTATCATACATTCAACACCACATACGTATCATACATTCAACACCACATATGTATCATACATTCAACACCTCATATGTGTCATACATTAAACAGCTCATATGTATCAAATATTAAACACTTCATACGTATCATACATTCACCACCTCATATGTATCATACATTCAACACCTCATATGTATCATACATTCCACACCTTGTATGTATCATACATTCAACACCTCATACATATCATACATTCAACACCTCATATGTATCATACATTCAACACCTCATATGTATCATACATTCCACACCTTGTATGTATCATACATTCAACACCTCATACATATCATACATTCAACACCTCATATGTATCATACATTCCACACCATATCATACATTCAACACCTCATATGTATCATACATTCCACACCACATATGTATCATACATTCCACACCACATATGTATCATACATTCCACACCTCATATGTATCATACATTCCACACCTCATATGTATCATACACTCAACACCTCATATGTATCATACATTCAACACCTCATACATATCATACACTCAACACCTCATATGTATCATACATTCACCACCTCATATGTATCATACATTCACCACCTCATATTTATCATACATTCAACACCTCATATGTATCATACACTCAACACCTCATATGTATCATACATTCAACACCTCATACATATCATACACTCAACACCTCATATGTATCATACATTCACCACCTCATATGTATCATACATTCAACACCTCATATTTATCATACATTCAACACCTCATATGTATCATACACTCAACACCTCATATGTATCATACATTCAACACCTCATACATATCATACATTCACCACCTCATATGTATCATACATTCAACACCTCATATGTATCATACATTCCACACCTTGTATGTATCATACATTCCACACCACATATGTATCATAAACTCCACACCTCATATGTATCATACATTCCACACCTCATATGTATCATACATTCCACACCACATATGTATCATACATTCCACACCACATATGTATCATAAACTCAACACCTCATATGTATCATACATTCCACACCACACATGTATCATACTTTCAACTTCTCATATATATCATACATTCCACATCACATATATATCATACATTCCACACCTCATATATATCATACATTCCACACCACATATATATCATACATTCCACACCACATATATATCATACATTCCACACCTCATATATATCATACATTCCACACCACATATGTATCATACATTCCACACCACATATATATCATACATTCCACACCTCATATATATCATACATTCCACACCACATATGTATCATAAACTCAACACCTCATATTTATCATACATTCCACACCACACATGTATCATACTTTCAACTTCTCATATGTATCATACATTCCACACCACACATGTATCATACTTTCAACTTCTCATATATATCATACATTCCACACCACATATATATCATACATTCCACACCACATATGTATCATACATTCCACACCTCTTATGTATCACATTCAACACCTCATATTTATTACACATTCGACTGATACTTGATCAACAAATCTGGCTCTGCTTTATATATGTGAAACGTACCATTCTCTAAATTTTTGCATAAGCTATACATATAATTATTTTTATTCCATTACCATTTCAGAATAAATCAGATTGTTACGTATTTATATACATATTCAACATTTCAGATATGAATATATATATTTCCAGAATTATTTTTTCCCCATACATTTCAGATCAAAAAGGAAGATCCTTTAAAGCCACACAGATGTCGGTTTTGCAAAAAAGGCTTTAGTCAGACTGGGACGAGAAACGTGCACGAACGCATACATACTGGAGAACGGCCATACAAATGTCCCCACTGTGATCGTGCATATGGTGACAAAAGTCAGTTACGCAGTCACATGAAAAACTGTCAAAGTAATGCTAAACAAAATGTTAGTGCTGTATTGGAAATTCACAAAGACGGTAATGCCATCCAAGATGAAATAAACAATAATGATCAGGAAAATCATGGAGCTGAAAAAGATACGATTGAAGCTAGAAATGTCAGTCTATGTTGAACAAACACAAATGATAACTTGAATGCTACTATGAATAAGCATGATGATTGTAATGTCATTCACATGGAAACAAAACACAATGGCACCAATGTTGCTACAAAAATGGATAAGCATAAAAATGGTAAAACCATCCATAATGGAGCTAGACATAAAGATAACCACAGTGGAACAAATGGTAGAGCAGTTACTGATGAGAAAGCTAATGACAGCCATTGTTAAACAGATTATGTTCATCACGATGGAAGAAATGATAACAGTGATGGTGAAAGCAATGATGGAGGGAAGGATTATCGTGACATCACCAAACGTCGTCATGGTGAGAAAACTTATAGTAATGATGAAAACATCTGTATTGGGAAAGCTACTCAGGCTGATGTCAGCTCATACCAAATAAAGAAAAGGATAGCAAAACTGATAGAAAATGATAGCAGTGATGGGGATACCAATGGTGGAAGGAAGGGAAATCATGATGTTGCCAAAGTTAACCATCATGAAAAAAACGATAGCAGTGATGGTGAAAGCTATGGCGGAGGGAAAGGTAACCTTGATGTTACCAAAGGTCACCTTGATGGAGAAAATGATAGAAATGATGGAGAAGGTAACGGTGGAGGGAAGGAGAATCATGATGTTGCCAAGGGTTATCGATGGTTGCACCTCTGCCTGTAATAATCACAGTGATACTGTAAAACAATGTAATGTATATGGGGTAATTTTGTTAGAAAAGGAAATTCTTTTGATTGACAAATGTGATTCAACTCCACCACATGGAGCTCGTGTTTTATATAAAGTTATGTAGGGAAAACTTTATTAGTTATGACTCATGCTTTAGTTAAATAAGCTATGTTTGACTTTCTTAACACTCTAGCTTCTTAATCTTCATCCAATCTTTACCAAAGTTGGCCAGATTGTTGATATAAATAAAAGCTGGGACAAGTTTGAATCTCAGCTTGATCTGATTAGTAACACCAGTGTAGTGACATTTGATGTATTAGAAAATTCTTTACTTTGCTTCGTCAGCACTCTAGTTCCTATATTTGTCATCTGGCTGATGTTGACCAATCCTTGGAAGGATGTTAATATCATGAAAATCTCGGACGAGTTCGGAAACCAGACATATCGGGCGAAAAACATAGCCTTAGAATTATTTTAAACATGTTCTAGTTTTCTTTGTTAGAGCTCAAGCGCCTTTCTTTTACATTTGATCTTTACAAATTGTTGACATTAATAAAAGCTTGGACATTTTGAAATACCTGCTAGATCAGATAAGTAATACCAGAGTCATGGCTCTTGAATTATTGAAAAATTGTCAGATTGTTTATCAATGAAAGCTTAAACAAGTTCATTGACCATCCAGCCACATTTGAGCAGAAGCAACATATTGGTGGCCCTCGATTGAATGAAATCTGATTTTTATCAAAATTGTTGAGAATGTAAATATCAGTAAAAGATAGGACATGTTTTTTATATCTTTTATGTATAACAGACGATGTGTGCACACCAAATTACGAGACCTGACCTCTTTTTTTGTTATCTCCTGTACAGCTATAATCTAATGAGGTTGCTTGGTATAAAGGGAATCAGGGGAAATAGATCACCATAAATGTTTTCTCTAATACTGCTTTACAGATAATGCTTGGATATTTAAAATCGGACGAACATATTTTCCACTTCCTCTATTGTTATATGGGTTGACTAGTAGAATATCCACATCAGCTCGTCCATAAAGCCTCTTGTCTCTTTTTTTTGGGGTGAGGAGAGGGGAACGCTGTATATCTTATTTAAACATTCCAACGCATGTTTAACTCAGACAAACACTTGAATAGAAAAAAAGTGTACATGCAATGTCTGGGCATGTGTTTATAGCTAACCATAACTCTTTTAGACATTTTAATTCTCAATAGTTCTTCAATTCGCTATATACTTGGGATCCAGCACCTTTCGTTGTCACTTCCAGGAAGTTTCCTTTATAAAATGTTTAGATGTTTGAACTTTTAATTATAATCCCACACACATGACCTATACTTGCATGTATGTATGTATGCGTGTATCTGTTAATTGTGTATCTAGGCACAAAGCACCGAAAAAGTAAACAAACTCGTGAGTGTGAACAGTTCAAACTCTTATTTCGCACATCTGAAAATCAGGCATTTGCTAATATACCCTATTAATATTTTTCCAACATATATAGCCTAGTTTTGACACAAATGCATAATTTGACGGGTCGATATTTGTTTTGAAGGGGCGGAGTCAGGATTAACGAGTTGTGTATTTTACATACCTATTTTGAAAATGGCGAAAGACGGTTTCAATTTTGACATCGTAAATTATCCCCACTAAAATGGGGATTTGCCCAGAGCAACATCTTATAGAGTTTATGATTCTTAGCTTATTTGTTAGTCTAGAGCTTATAGTCGAATTGAGGACTTCTGTATTTGTACCTTTGTAAAACTGCAAAGCTACTCCATCAGGGTCACCGTTTACTATAAACTTCAAAATGCCATTGCTAAAATGTATTGATATCACAACGCTGATCTACTTCTAAAATATAAAATTAATTTAAGAACTCAGCCGCGACAAATTTTGTAACTTTCATAAATTATCAAACGTGTTAGAAAGTTTATCAAAATAGGGTACGGCTATCATTTTGCAACGCACTGCATATTCAGTGGTTGACCCATTTACAGGCGGCTACTATACTTCCTCTTTGAATGTGCCATGACCGGTACGGTGTGACGTCTACCTAAATTCTGAAAGGACAGTGGCGTTTGATGCGTGTGTTTAACCTTGACTTGTCGAGCCTTAAGTGTTTATTCTCCTATTTCTCTGGCTTCTGGCAATCCACTGAGTACTTGCTTCGTAACTTTTTAGGCTTTTTTTATATTCATGTATACTGAAAGGAAAAAGAAACGCAGGGTGCGTATTTCCGCTATATATTGCATATACTGCACACTTAATGCCATATATATTCCAAGGAAATCCCAAGATGTTTTGTAAAAAAAAAGTGCAGTTAGTTAGAGAAAGGACACAACTGTGATGTTGTAGACGTTTTAATCACAGTACACGTTGTAACAAGAAATTCATAAATGCTGAAGTTCCTCTTTGAAAAATTGAGCCAGTTTAGTATTGTATTTAATGTTAAGTGATTGCAACATTTAAAGCCTAAGTTTGCTCACCTGCTTGAGCCAAATGCGCATTCTGACGATAATGAAACTTTAAAGGGATAACCATTGGTGTGTTCAGTGCTATTTAAACCTTCTTTCTAAAAGGACAGGCCTAATGTCGCCCTGTACCATTCGATTAGCTGTATCCCCGTGTGGTTGCCGGGGTAGAATACAACCACTGCAAACACACCGTCACATGCAGAGGGGTAGGACCCCCCCATTCATATTCATTTTGTCATTTTTTGTTCATGCTCACTAAAGGTCTTCACCATGACCCCTGCATTGTTTCAGGTGCCATCTCGCTCACATCACTAAGAGCAGTGGCAGAAAAACAATAAACGTGGCTCCAGCGTAAATGGAGTTTTTACGATAGAATTTGCAGCAACTCTGCAGTTCAGGGTGAGAAGGTTCTAGGCCCATTTTCCATATTTTATCTCGATGTACATGGAAGATGAGCCTGGCATGTTCATGCCTGTTAGGCGCCATATAACCTGTAATGTGTTGGTGCGCCTTAAAACCCCAATTCAATTCGATTAGCTGTAGCATATTAAACATACAATATATAGCGGAAATACGCACCCTGCGTTTCTTTTTCCTTTCAGTATATATATAATCATATTTTCAGTATTGATTTGTGTTATTATACTTATATTGCCGTTAATACTGCCTGGTTTGTTAGAAGAGATAGACTGGCGAGGATTTATTAATTTACACTGTCCCATTTTATTGGGATGAAGCGATTGGGGATGCGGTTTGGTGCACCCTTGAACCTTGATTAAACGGCTAGCGGCATTGCAACTGACCGTTCCAATAAGGCAGTACCCTTATTGTCAGTGTTTTTATATTGGTGGTGTTGCACAATTTGCTTCTATTTATATTTGAAACTGTTTATTTTGAGTGATTTTGGTTGACTTTGTTCTATGAATGCTACATTTCCTGTTTGGCTATCATTCTTACTGGTATATGCAATGTCTCATAATCTGGTTAAAAAACGACACCGAAAACACACAATTTGTCAATTAGAAACATATACTAGTATCGGATTGGGAAATAAATCATTCATGTCAAAAGCTTCATTTGTTGAAAAATGATACTAAGGTATAGTACTATTGTCTGATTTTCCAAATTCCTTCATATAGTTTTAACAGTATATTTTTCACATTCAATTTTAATAACTTTCTCTTCATTTGTTTATTTTTCATCAGGTTTTGCGTACAATATGACCTATTTATGTGTCGACGTGCCGTAAAACACTGTTAATTTATTCCTTCATATTAAAATAGACGAGTGCAACCCTTTTTACTCCTACGGATCTTATCTTTATTTTTCTGAAGCTTCCATAACATAATCATATAGAACATATATATATAAATTTTCACATATTGATATTATTTACCGATATCATGCAAAATGTGTATATTCGTATTCGATAGACATGTAACTCACTACCTTTTTATCTTATTGTGCCAAATGTTTTCCAATATACCAAGTATCTTGTTTTAAATAAAAGTATAACAATAATAATATGATGTTACTCTGCAAACAGCCCCGTGTGGTTCTCGGGGGGCCCTGTTTGGTCACGGGGCAAAGAATAGGGCCACTGCAGATCCCTTTGGAGGGGTAGGCAGAGGGGTAGAATCCCCCCAAATTCATGTTCATTTTATCATTTTTTGTTCATGTTCATTAAAGGTCTTCATCATGATCCCTGCATTGTTTCAGGTGCTATCTCGCTCGCATCAAAAGAGCAGTGGCAGAAAAACAATAATGTGGCTCCAGCGTAAATGGAGTTTCTACGATAGAATTTGCAGCAACTCTGTAGTTCAGGGTGAGAAGGTTCTAGGCCCATTTTCCATATTTTATCTCGATGTACATGGAAGATGAGCCAGGCATGTTCATGCCTTTTAGGCGCCATATAACCTTTTCATGTGTTGGTGCGCCTTAAAACCCAAATTCAATTCAATTCAATACTCTGCAAACAGATTACTGGAGAAAGGAAATGTTAAAACATGTATTCATGCATTTTATGTAAAAGATATGCATTTGTATATTTTCAACTATGCCTACATACTAAAAAAAATAAGTTGAGCAGGCCCTTATGTACATTTAGCTTAAAGAAATTGAATGCTATTTTATAAAGATAAGTATTTTAAAACATTTGCATGATAGTGTGATCATCTCTTTCACTAATTAGTTATGATCCAATGTAAGTATCAGAGTTATCTCCCATTTAGTTAAAACGGCGTATTTCATATTTAAAAATACCAGTATGATAAAGAACATGGTTAAACGTCACTAAATAACAGTTCTGGGTTTCAAGTTATAAAAACGGCAAAATCAATGGATACTAACCTTGTCATTATATATGGACCAAAGTTTTTAAAAAATTTAAATTACCTCCCTTAACCTTGAAATAAGAACGAAATTGTAATATCTGTAAAGCAGGTAGATTAAAACATGTTGTTATTTTTTTCGCAGATATCGTTTCAAACACAATGCCTTGCATATATCTGCTATTATATTGTTAATGAACTCTGCCACGCATAGCCTAGAATATGCGCAAATGAATTTGTCATGCAATTTACTTGCTAAACTTATTTTATCAGCATACTATACTATATGGTTCATATATTATACTATATACTGTAGAATATGCACAATTATTGTATACTTTCATATTGTCCCGTTTAGTTTGCATTGAGCTAAGTGTGCAATATTCTACGATATTGCACACATTGATATTGCACCGGAACTTTTTCTCGTGCTTGCTAAGAGCCGCGAAATAGAAATAAGGAACTACTTTCAAATAAAATAACAGAATCCTTCCTATAGCGTCAACAAAAAAATATGTGTTTTTTTCCAACCTTTTATGGCAGAAATTGATGGAATAATTGAAATGGTCACTCACCCACTGTTTTTAACATTATTGAATGGTAAACAAACTTTAGAAAATCGCTTGATGTTTTTAATGACGTCATCTGACGTCGACGTCGTTTTCACGCAAAATAATCATCCACACAAAATGAAACTGAATGACAAGATAGGAATTTCATCAAAAGCTATAAAAATAACACAAATACAATGAAAAGTAATAGTCATACAATTAACATTGATCGAAAACAATATGAAAGTATACAATAAAAAGGTTATTGAATTTGTATGGCTAAAAATTACTTGGAACTCGTTGAGGCTATCAGAAATTACAAGCTCGTCGTCCTTTGCCAAAACAACTCGTTCCAAGTAATATTTAGCCATACAAATTCAATAACCTATATTAGGTATTTTGTGTATAAATATACATCAATATGAAATATGCACCATTATGTATTTTATATAGAACTGCAGCAGTATATGATCAACTATGCATTATTATATATTTCATTTATATACATGTATCAGCTTAATTTCAAGTGTGTGCCATTTTTTATTATATATATATATATATGTATCAGTATGGCCCCGTGTGGTTCCCGGGGGCCCCCGTTTGGTCACGGGGCAAAGAATAGGGCCACTGCAGATCCCTTTGGAGGGGTAGGCAGAGGGGTAGAATCCCCCCAAATTCATGTTCATTTTATCATTTTTTGTTCATGTTCATTAAAGGTCTTCATCATGATCCCTCCATTGTTTCAGGTGCTATCTCGCTCGCATCAAAAGAGCAATGGCAGAAAAACAACAATGTGGCTCCAGCCTAAATGGAGTTTCTACGATAGAATTTGCAGCAACTCTGCAGTTCAGGGTGAGAAGGTTCTAGGCCCATTTTTCCATATTTTATCTCGATGTACATGGAAGATGAGCCAGGCATGTTCATGTTCATTAAAGGTCTTCATCATGATCCCTCCATTGTTTCAGGTGCTATCTCGCTCGCATCAAAAGAGCAATGGCAGAAAAACAACAATGTGGCTCCAGCCTAAATGGAGTTTCTACGATAGAATTTGCAGCAACTCTGCAGTTCAGGGTGAGAAGGTTCTAGGCCCATTTTTCCATATTTTATCTCGATGTACATGGAAGATGAGCCAGGCATGTTCATGCCTGTTAGGCGCCATATAACCTTTTCATGTGTTGGTGCACCTTAAAACCCCAATTCCATTCAAATATATACATATTTTTGCAGATACACACTCAAATTATAGCACACTCACACATATTATTTACACATATATGCATATAGGATTTTTCTAGGGTATTGTATAAACGTGGCTCCAGCGTAAATGGAGTTTCTACGATAGAATTTGCAGCAACTCTGCTGTTCAGGGTGAGAAGGTTCTAGGCCCATTTTCCATATTTTATCTCAGTGTACTTGGAGGATGAGCCTGGCATGTTCATGCCTGTTAGGCGCCATATAACCTTTCATGTGTTGGTGCACCTTAAAACCCAATTCAGTTCAATTCTAGGGTATTGTAGGAATTTAGTATGTCTATGATTATGATGTTGTATTAACTGTAATGATATGTATGGATTACTCTTTTTTTTGGAAAAAATATATATTTTTTAATACAAAACATTTTCTAGAACTTAAATATATACATAAAAAAAGGTAGAAAATTGTAAAGAAAATGGTTGAGAAGTAGACAGTAGTGTTTTAGTATGTCGATTGTTGTGGTGTCCCTGCATTTTGAAGGAGTATTTCATTGAGGTCTAGTAAAATCAAATAAGTCTGTATCTGTAGGCCTGTTTTACCAATGTGTATATATCGACTCCACATGGCTTCAAATTGTGCAACTTTTAAATTTGTATATGCATTCCAGTTTTCTACTTTGTATAAAGATAATTATGTGTTTTTTAAAAATATTTAACAATGAGAAATTTTTTTGCATTTTTTGTTGATAAATGAAAATTTGGCCTGCAGGAGTATTTTGCTCAAAATGATATCAAATTTATTATTTCCAAACAGAATATCTGTTTCTGACCAGAGTGTCAGTGTTATATAACATTATGCCTGATGTATTCTGCAAGGTCTAACAAAAACTGTTTTACAACTTCACATTTACAACTTCATAACTCCAAAACAGGTGATGAATGGTTTCAAGTAAAATATTGCAAAAGCTGCAAACATTGTTATCAAAGATATTCATTTTAGTTAATAAATAGTTTCCAGAATTCTTTAGTTGATTCTATGTTGTATTAGTAGTTTAGGGTCTTTCGTTATTTTGAACAGTATTGCTTATATTGATTCAAATTTATAATTAGGTACAGTGTACTGTCAGTATAATGTGACTGGGTCGGCCCAGTGTCAGAATAATGTGACTGGGTCTGGTATCCTGTCGTGTCTATGGCGTGGTATTCCAGTACTAGGACTGGTCGGCCCAGTGTCAGTATAATGTGACTGGGTCGGGTATCCTGTCGTGTCTATGGCGTGGTATTCCAGTACTAGGACTGGTCGGCCCAGTGTCAGAATAATGTGACTGGGTCGGGTATCCTGTCGTGTCTATGGCGTGGTATTCCAGTACTAGGACTGGTCGCCCCAGTGTCAGTATAATGTGACTGGGTCGGGTATCCTGTCGTGTCTATGGCGTGGTATTCCAGTACTAGGACTGGTCGGCCCAGTGTCAGTATAATGCGACTGGGTCGGGTATCCTGTCGTGTCTATGGCGTGGTATTCCAGTACTAGGACTGGTCGGCCCAGTGTCAGTATAATGCGACTGGGTCGGGTATCCTGTCGCGTCTATTGCGTGGTATTCCAGTACTAGGACTGGTCGGCCCAGTGTCAGTATAATGCGACTCGGTCGGGTATCCTGTCCTGTCTATGGCGTGGTATTCCAGTACTAGGACTGGTCGGCCCAGTGTCAGTATAATATGACTGGGTCGGGTATCCTGTCGCGTCTATGACGTGGTATTCGAGTACTAGGACTGGTCGGTCCAGTGTCAGTATAATGCGACTGGGTCGGGTATCCTGTCCTGTCTATGGCGTGGTATTCCACTGGTCGGCCCAGTGTCAGTATAATGTGACTGGTCGGGTATCCTGTCGCGTCTATGGCGTTGTATTCTAGTACTAGGACTGGTCGGCCCAGTGTCGGTATAATGTGACTGGGTCGGGTATCCTGTCGCGTCTGTGACGTGGTATTCCAGTACTAGGACTGGTCGGCCTAGTGTCAGTATAATGCGACTGGGTCGGGTATCCTGTCGCGTCTATGGCGTGGTATTCCAGTACTAGGACTGGTCGGCCCAGTGTCGGTATAATGTGACTGGGTCGGGTATCCTGTCGCGTCTATGGCGTTGTATTCTAGTACTAGGACTGGTCGGCCCAGTGTCGGTATAATGTGACTGGGTCGGGTATCCTGTCGCGTCTGTGACGTGGTATTCCAGTACTAGGACTGGTCGGCCTAGTGTCAGTATAATGCGACTGGGTCGGGTATCCTGTCGCGTCTATGGCGTGGTATTCCAGTACTAGGACTGGTCGGCCCAGTGTCGGTATAATGTGACTGGGTCGGGTATCCTGTCGCGTCTATGGCATGGTATTCCAGTACTAGGACTGGTCGGCCCAGTGTCAGTATAATGCGACTGGGTCGGGTATCCTGTCGCGTCTATGGCGTGGTTTTCCAGGACTAGGACTGGTCGGCCCAGTGTAAGTATAATGCGACTGGGTCGGGTATCCTGTCGTGTCTTTGGCGTGGTATTCCACTGGTCGGCCCATTGTCAGTATAATGCGACTGGGATGGGTATCCGGTCACGTCTATGGCGTGGTATTCCAGTACAAGGACTGGTCGGCCCAGTGTCAGTATAATGCGACTGGGTCGGGTATCCTGTCGTGGTCTATGGCGTGGTATTCCACTGGTCGGCCCAGTGTCAGTATAATGCGACTGGGATGGGTATTAGGTCACGTCTATGGCGTGGTATTCCAGTACTAGGACTGGTCGGCCCAGTGTCAGTATAATGCGACTGGGTCGGGTATCCTGTCGTGTCTATGGCGTGGTATTCCAGTACTAGGACTGGTCAGCCCAGTGTTCGTATAATGCGACTGGTCAGGTATCCTGTCGCGTCTATGGCATGGTATTCTAGTACTAGGACTGGTCGGCCCAGTGTCGGTATAATGTGACTGGGTCAGGTATCCTGTCGCGTCTGTGACGTGGTATTCCAGGACTAGGACTGGTCGGCCCAGTGTCAGTATAATGCGACTGGGTCGGGTATCCTGTCGCGTCTATGGCGTGGTATTCCAATACTAGGACTGGTTGGCCCAGTGTCGGTATAATGTGTCTGGGTCGGGTATCCTGTCGCGTCTATGGCATGGTATTCCAGTACTAGGACTGGTCGGCCCAGTGTCAGTATAATGCGACTGGGTCGGGTATCCTGTCGGGTCTATGGCGTGGTATTCCAAGACTAGGACTGGTCGGCCCAGTGTCAGTATAATGCGACTGGGTCGGGTATCCTGTCGTGTCTATGGCGTGGTATTCCACTGGTTGGCCCAGTGTCAGTATAATGCGACTGGGATGGGTATCCGGTCATGTCTATGGCGTGGTATTCCAGTACTAGGACTGGTCGGCCCAGTGTCAGTATAATGCGACTGAGTCGGGTATCCTGTCGCATCTATGGCGTGGTATTCTAGTACTATAGGACTGGTCGGCCCAGTGTCTGTATAATGTGACTGGGTCGGGTATCCTGTCGCGTCTATGGCATGGTATTCCACTGGTCGGCCCAGTGTCAGTATAATGCGACTGGGATGGGTATCCGGTCACGTCTATGGCATGGTATTCCAGTATTAGGACTGGTCGGCCCATTGTCAGTATAATGCGACTGGGTCGGGTATCCTGTCGCGTCTATGGCGTGATATTCCAGGACTAGGACTTGTCGGCCCAGTGTCAGTATAATGCGACTGGGTCGGGTATCCTGTCGTGTCTATGGCGTGGTATTCCACTGGTCGGTCAGTGTCAGTATGATGCGAATGGGATGGGTATCCGGGCACGTCTATGGCGTGGTATTCCAGTACTAGGGCTGGTCAGCCCAGTGTCAGTATTATGCGACTGGTCGGGTATCCTGTCGCGTCTATGGCGTGGTATTCTAGTACGAGGACTGGTCGGCCCAGTGTCGGTATAATGTGACTGGGTCGGGTATCCTGTCACGTCTGTGACTTGGTATTCCAGTACTAGGACTGGTCGGCCCAGTGTCAGTATAATACGACTGTGTCGGGTATCCTGTCGCGTCTATGGCGTGGTATTCCAGTACTAGGACTGGTCGGCCCAGTGTCGGTATAATGTGATTGGGTCGGCTATCCTGTCGCGTCTATGGCCTGGTATTC
This sequence comes from Cyrtodaria siliqua, assembly GCA_037043455.1. NCBI lineage: Eukaryota > Metazoa > Mollusca > Bivalvia > Adapedonta > Hiatellidae > Cyrtodaria > Cyrtodaria siliqua. The sequence continues at coordinate 20,249 of JAWPHD010016199.1, read as the reverse complement.
CAGTACTAGGACTGGTTGGCCCAGTGTCAGTATAATGCGACTGGGTCGGGTATCCTGTCGCGTCTTTTGCGGTGTCTTCCAGGACTAGGACTGGTCGGCCCAGTGTCAGTATAATGCGACTGGGTCGGGTATCCTGTCGCGTCTATGGTGTGGTATTCCACTGGTCGGCCCAGTGTCAGTATAATGCGACTGATATGGGTATCCGGTCACGTCTATGGCGTGGTATTCCAGTACTAGGACTGGTCGGCCCAGTGTCGGTATAATGTGACTGGGCCGGTTATCCTGTCGCGTCTATGGCATGGTATTCCAGTACTAGGACTGGTCGGCCCGGTGTCGGTATAATGTGACTGGGTCGGGTATCTTGTCGCATCTATGGCGTGGTATTCCAATACTAGGACTGGTCGGCCCAGTGTCGGTATAATGTGACTGGGTCGGGTATCCTGTCGCGTCTATGGCATGGTATTCCAGTACTAGGACTGGTCGGCCCAGTGTCAGTATAATGCGACTGGGTCGGGTATTAGGTCACGTCTATGGCGTGGTATTCCAGTACTAGGACTGGTCAGCCCAGTGTCAGTATAATGCGACTGGTCAGGTATCCTGTCGCGTCTATGGCATGGTATTCTAGTACTAGGACTGGTCGGCCCAGTGTCGGTATAATGTGACTGGGTCAGGTATCCTGTCGCGTCTGTGACGTGGTATTCCAGGACTAGGACTGGTCGGCCCAGTGTCAGTATAATGCGACTGGGTCGGGTATCCTGTCGCGTCTATGGCGTGGTATTCCAATACTAGGACTGGTCGGCCCAGTGTCGGTATAATGTGACTGGGTCGGGTATCCTGTCGCGTCTATGGCATGGTATTCCAGTACTAGGACTGGTCGGCCCAGTGTCAGTATAATGCGACTGGGTCAGGTATCCTGTCGGGTCTATGGCGTGGTATTCCAGGACTAGGACTGGTCGGCCCAGTGTCAGTATAATGCGACTGGGTCGGGTATCCTGTCGTGTCTATGGCGTGGTATTCCACTGGTTGGCCCAGTGTCAGTATAATGCGACTGGGATGGGTATCCGGTCATGTCTATGGCGTGGTATTCCAGTACTAGGACTGGTCGGCCCAGTGTCAGTATAATGCGACTGGGTCGGGTATCCTGTCGCATCTATGGCGTGGTATTCTAGTACTATAGGACTGGTCGGCCCAGTGTCTGTATAATGTGACTGGGTCGGGTATCCTGTCGCGTCTATGGCATGGTATTCCACTGGTCGGCCCAGTGTCAGTATAATGCGACTTGGATGGGTATCCGGTCACGTCTATGGCGTGGTATTCCAGTACTAGGACTGGTCGGCCCATTGTCAGTATAATGCGACTGGGTCGGGTATCCTGTCGCGTCTATGGCGTGATATTCCAGGACTAGGACTTGTTGGCCCAGTGTCAGTATAATGCGACTGGGTCGGGTATCCTGTCGTGTCTATGGCGTGGTATTCCACTGGTCGGTCAGTGTCAGTATGATGCGAATGGGATGGGTATCCGGGCACGTCTATGGCGTGGTATTCCAGTACTAGGGCTGGTCAGCCCAGTGTCAGTATTATGCGACTGGTCGGGTATCCTGTCGCGTCTATGGCGTGGTATTCTAGTACTAGGACTGGTCGGCCCAGTGTCGGTATAATGTGACTGGGTCGGGTATCCTGTCACGTCTGTGACGTGGTATTCCAGTACTAGGACTGGTCGGCCCAGTGTCAGTATAATATGACTGTGTCGGGTATCCTGTCGCGTCTATGGCGTGGTATTCCAGTACTAGGACTGGTCGGCCCAGTGTCGGTATAATGTGATTGGGTCGGCTATCCTGTCGCGTCTATGGCCTGGTATTCCAGTACTAGGACTGGTTGGCCCAGTGTCAGTATAATGCGACTGGGTCGGGTATCCTGTCGCGTCTTTTGCGTGGTCTTCCAGGACTAGGACTGGTTGGCCCAGTGTCGGTATAATGCGACTGGGTCGGGTATCCTGTCGCGTCTATGGTGTGGTATTCCACTGGTCGGCCCAGTGTCAGTATAATGCGACTGATATGGGTATCCGGTCACGTCTATGGCGTGGTATTCCAGTACTAGGACTGGTCGGCCCAGTGTCGGTATAATGTGACTGGGTCGGTTATCCTGTCGCGTCTATGGCATGGTATTCCAGTACTAGGACTGGTCGGCCCGGTGTCGGTATAATGTGACTGGGTCGGGTATCTTGTCGCATCTATGGCGTGGTATTCTAGTACTATAGGACTGGTCGGCCCAGTGTCAGTATAATGTGACTGGGTCTGGTATCCTGTCGTGTCTATGGCGCGGTATTCTAGTACTAGGACTGGTCGGCCCAGTGTCGGTATAATGTGACTGGGTCGAGTATCCTGTTGCGTCTATGGCCTGGCCCAGTGTCGGTATAATGTGACTGGGTCGGGTATCCTGTCGTGTCTATGGCGTGGTATTCTAGCACTAGGTCTGGTCGGCCGCTTGTCGGTATAATGTGACTGGGTCGGGTATCTTGTCGCATCTATGGCGTGGTATTGTAGTACTATAGGACTGGTCGGCCCAGTGTCAGTATAATGTGACTGGGTCGGATATCCTGTCGAGTCTATGGCGTGGTATTCCACTGGTCGGCCCAGTGTCAGTATAATGCGACTGGGATGGGTATCCGGTCACGTCTATGGCATGGTATTCCAGTACTAGGACTGGTCGGCCCAGTGTCGGTATAAAGTGACTGGGTCCGGTATCTTGTCGCATCTATGGCGTGATATTCTAGTGCTATAGGACTGGTCAGCCCAGTGTCAGTATAATGCGACTGGGTCGGGTATCCTGTCGTGTCTATGGCGTGGTATTCCACTGGTCGGTCAGTGTCAGTATGATGCGACTGGAATGGGTATCCGGTCACGTCTATTGCGTGGTATTCCAGTACTAGGACTGGTCGGCCCAGTGTCGGTATAATGTGACTGGGTCGGGTATCCTGTCGTGTCTATGGCGTGATATTCCACTGGTCGGCCCAGTGTCAGTATAATGCGAATGGGATGGGTATCCGGTCACGTCTATGGCGTGGTATTCCAGTACTAGGACTGGTCGGCCCAGTGTTGGTATAATGTGACTGGGTCGGGTATCTTGTCGCATCTATGGCGTGATATTCTAGTGCTATAGGACTGGTCAGCCCAGTGTCAGTATAATGTAACTTGGTCGGGTATCCTGTCGCGTCTATGGCGTGGTATTCCACTGGTGGGCCCAGTGTTAGTATAATGCGACTGGGATGGGTTTCCGGTCACGTCTATGTCGTGGTATTCCAGTACTAGGACTGGTCTGCCCAGTGTCGGTATAATGTGACTGGGTCGGGTATCCTGTCGCGTCTATGGTGTGGTATTCTAGTACTAGGACTGTTCGGCCCTGTGTCAGTATAATGTGACTGGGTCGGGTATCCTGGCGTGTCTATGGCGTGGTATTCCACTGGTCGGCCCAGTGTCAGTATAATGCGACTGGGTCGGGTATCCTGTCATGTCTATGGCGCGGTATTCCAGTACTAGGACTGGTCAGCCCAGTGTCAGTATTATGCGACTGGTCGGGTATCCTGTCGCGTCTATGGCGTGGTATTCTAGTATTAGGACTGGTCGGCCCAGTGTTGGTATAATATGACTGGGTCGGGTATCCTGTCGCGTCTGTGACCAGGTATTCCAGTACTAGGACTGGTCAGCTCAGTGTCAGTATAATGCGACTAGGTCGATATCCTGTCGCGTCTTTGGCGTGGTACTCCAGTTCTAGGACTGGTCGGCCCAGTGTCGGTATAATGTGACTGGGTCGGGTATCCTGTCGCGTCTATGGCATGGTATTCCAGTACTAGGACTGGTCGGCCCAGTGTCAGTAAAATGCGACTGGGTCGGGTATCCTGTCGCGTCTATGGCATTGTATTCCAGGACTAGGACTGGTTGGCCCAGTGTCGGTATAATGCGACTGGGTCGGGTATCCTGTCGCGTCTATGGGGTGGTATTCCAGTACTAGGACTGGTCGGCCCAGTGTCAGTATAATGCGACTGGGTCGGGTATCCTGTCGCGTCTATGGCGTGGTATTCCAGTACTTGGACTGGTCGGCCCAGTGTCAGTATAAAGCGACTGGGTCTGGTATCCTGTCGCGTCTATGGCATGGTATTCTAGTACTAGGACTGGTCAGCCCAGTGTCGGTATAATGTGACTGGGTCGGGTGTATAATGCGACTGGGTCGGGTATCCTGTGGTGTATATGGCGTGGTATTCCAGTACTAGGACTGGTCGGCCCAGTGTAAGTATAATGCGACTGGGTCGGGTATCCTGTCGCGTCTATGGCGTGGTATTCCAGTACTATGACTGGTCGGCCCAGTGTCGGTATAATGCAACTTGGTCCGGTATCCTGGCGCGTCTATGGCATGGTATTATAGTACAAGAACTGATCGGCCCAGTGTCGGTGTAATGTGACTGGGTCGGGTATCCTGTCGCGTCTATGGCATGGTATTCCAGTACTAGGACTGGTCGGGCCAGTGTCGGGGTAATGCGACGGGGTTGGGTATCCTGTCGCGTCTATGGCGTGGTATTCTAGTACTAGGACTGGTCGGCCCACTGTTGGTATAATGTGACTGGGTCGGGTATCCTGTCGCGTCTGTGACCAGGTATTCCAGTACTAGGACTGGTCGGCCCAGTGTCAGTATAATGCGACTAGGTTGGGTATCCTGTCGCGTCTATGGCGTGGTACTCCAGTTCTAGGTCTGGTCAGCCCAGTGTCAGTATAATGTGACTGGGTCGGGTATCCTGTCGCGTCTATGGCATGGTATTCCAGTACTAGGACTGGTCGGCCCAGTGTCAGTATAATGCGACTGGGTTGGGTATCCTGTAGCGTCTATGGGGTGGTATTCCAGTACTAGGACTGGTCGGCCCAGTGTCAGTATAATGCGACTGGGTCGGGTATCCTGTCGCGTCTATGGCGTGGTATTCCAGTACTAGGACTGGTCGGCCCAGTGTCAGTATAATGCGACTGGGTCGGGTATCCTGTCGCGTCTATGGCATGGTATTCTAGTACTAGGACTGGTCAGCCCAGTGTCGCTATAATGTGACTGGGTCGGGTGTATAATGCGACTGGGTCGGGTATCCTGTCGTGTCTATGGCGTGGTATTCCAGTACTAGGACTGGTCGGCCCAGTGTAAGTATAATGCGACTTGGTCGGTTATCCTGTCGCGTCTATGGCGTGGTATTCCAGTACTAGGACTGGTCGGCCCAGTGTCGGTATAATGCAACTTGGTCGGGTATCCTGTCAAGTCTATGGCGTGGTATTCTAGTACAAGGACTGATCGGCCCAGTGTCGGTTTAATGCGACTGGGTCGGGTATCCTGTCGCGTCTATGGCGTGGTATTCTAGTACTAGGACTGGTCGGCCCAGTGTTGGTATAATGCGACTGGGTCGAGTATCCTGTCGCGTCTGTGACCAGGTATTCCAGTACTAGGACTGGTCGGCCCAGTGTCAGTATAATGCGACTAGGTCGGGTATCCTGTCGCGTCTATGGCGTGGTACTCCAGTTCTAGGACTGGTCGGCCCAGTGTCAGTATAATGTGACTGGGTCGGGTATCCTGTCGCGTCTATGGCGTGGTATTCCACTACTAGGACTGGTCGGCCCAGTGTTAGTAAAATGCGACTGTGTCATGTATCCTGTCGCGTATATGGCGTGGTATTCCAGGATTAGGACTGGTCGGCCCAGTGTCAGTATAATGCGACTGGGTTGGGTATCCTGTAGCGTCTATGGGGTGGTATTCCAGTACTAGGACTGGTCGGCCCAGTGTCAGTATAATGCGACTGGGTCGGGTATCCTGTCGCGTCTATGGCGTGGTATTCCAGTACTAGGACTGGTCGGCCCAGTGTCAGTATAATGCGACTGGGTCAGGTATCCTGTCGCGTCTATGGCATGGTATTCTAGTACTAGGACTGGTCAGCCAAGTGTCGGTATAATAGGACTGGGTCGGGTGTATAATGCGACTGGGTAGGGTATCCTGTCGCGTCTATGGCGTGGTATTCTAGTACTAGGACTGGTCGGCCCAGTGTTGGTATAATGTGACTGGGTCGGGTATCCTGTCGCGTCTGTGGCGTGGTATTCCAGTACTAGGACTTGTCGGTATAATGTGACTGGGTCGGGTATCCTGTCGCGTCTGTGGTGTGGTATTCCAGTACTAGGACTGGTCGGCCGAGGTCAGTATAATGTGACTGGGTCAGGTATCCTGTCGCGTCTATGGCGTGGTATTCGAGTACTAGGACTGGTCGGCCCAATGTCAGTATAATGTGACTGGGTCGGGTATCCTGTCGCGTCTATGGCGTGGTATTCCAGTTCTAGGACCGGTCGGCCCAGTGTCGGTATAATGTGACTGGGTCGGGTATCTTGTCGCATCTATGGCGTGGTATTCTAGTACTATAGGACTGGTCAGCCCAGTGTCAGTATAATGTGACTGGGTCGGGTATCCTGTCGCGTCTATGGCGTGGTATTTTAGTACTACGACTGGTCGGCCCAGTGTCAGTATAATGTGACTGGGTCGGGTATCTTGTCGCGTCTATGGCGTGGTATTTCAGTACTAGGACTGGTCGGTTCAGTGTCAGTATAATGTGACTGGGTCGGGCATCCCGTCGCGTCTATGGCGTGGTATTCCAGTACTAGGACTGGTCTGCCCAGTGTCGGTATAATGTGACTGGGTCGGGTGTCCTGTCGCGTCTATGGCGTGGTATTCCAGTACTAGGACTGGTCGGCCCAGTGTCAGTATAATTTGACTGGGTCGGGTTTCCTGTCATGTCTATGGCGTGGTATTCCAGTACTAGGACTGGTCGGCCCAATGTCGGTATAATGTGACTGGGTCGGGTGTCCTGTCGCGTTTATGGCGTGGTATTTCAGTACTAGGGCTGGTCGCCCCAGTGTCAGTAGAATGCGACTGGGTCGGGTATCCTGTCGAGTCTATGGCGTGGTATTCCAGTACTAGGGCTGGTCAGCCCAGTGTCAGTATTATGCGACTGGTCGGGTATCCAATCGCGTCTATGGCGTGGTATTCTAGTACTAGGACTGGTCGGCCCAGTGTCGGTATAATGTGACTGGGTCGGGTATCCTGTGACGTCTGTGACTTGGTATTCCAGTACTAGGACTGGTCGGCCCAGTGTCAGTATAAAACGACTGTGTCGGGTATCCTGTCGCGTCTATGGCGTGGTATTCCAGTACTAGGACTGGTCGGCCCAGTGTCGGTATAATGTGATTGGGTCGGCTATCCTGTCGCGTCTATGGCCTGGTATTCCAGTACTAGGACTGGTTGGCCCAGTGTCAGTATAATGCGACTGGGTCGGGTATCCTGTCGCGTCTTTTGCGTGGTCTTCCAGGACTAGGACTGGTCGGCCCAGTGTCAGTATAATGCGACTGGTTCGGGTATCCTGTCGCGTCTATGGTGTGGTATTCCACTGGTCGGCCCAGTGTCAGTATAATGCGACTGATATGGGTATCCGGTCACGTCTATGGCGTGGTATTCCAGTACTAGGACTGGTCGGCCCAGTGTCGGTATAATGTGACTGGGCCGGTTATCCTGTCGCGTCTATGGCATGGTATTCCAGTACTAGGACTGGTCGGCCCGGTGTCGGTATAATGTGACTGGGTCGGGTATCTTGTCGCATCTATGGCGTGGTATTCCAATACTAGGACTGGTCGGCCCAGTGTCGGTATAATGTGACTGGGTCGAGTATCCTGTCGCGTCTATGGCATGGTATTCCAGTACTAGGACTGGTCGGCCCAGTGTCAGTATAATGCGACTGGGTCGGGTATTAGGTCACGTCTATGGCGTGGTATTCCAGTACTAGGACTGGTCAGCCCAGTGTCAGTATAATGCGACTGGTCAGGTATCCTGTCGCGTCTATGGCATGGTATTCTAGTACTAGGACTGGTCGGCCCAGTGTCGGTATAATGTGACTGGGTCAGGTATCCTGTCGCGTCTGTGACGTGGTATTCCAGGACTAGGACTGGTCGGCCCAGTGTCAGTATAATGCGACTGGGTCGGGTATCCTGTCGCGTCTATGGCGTGGTATTCCAATACTAGGACTGGTCGGCCCAGTGTCGGTATAATGTGACTGGGTCGGGTATCCTGTCGCGTCTATGGCATGGTATTCCAGTACTAGGACTTGTCGGCCCAGTGTCAGTATAATGCGACTGGGTCGGGTATCCTGTCGGGTCTATGGCGTGGTATTCCAGGACTAGGACTGGTCGGCCCAGTGTCAGTATAATGCGACTGGGTCGGGTATCCTGTCGTGTCTATGACGTGGTATTCCACTGGTTGGCCCAGTGTCAGTATAATGCGACTGGGATGGGTATCCGGTCATGTCTATGGCGTGGTATTCCAGTTCTAGGACTGGTCGGCCCAGTGTCAGTATAATGCGACTGGGTCGGGTATCCTGTCGCATCTATGGCGTGGTATTCTAGTACTATAGGACTGGTCGGCCCAGTGTCTGTATAATGTGACTGGGTCGGGTATCCTGTCGCGTCTATGGCATGGTATTCCACTGGTCGGCCCAATGTCAGTATAATGCGACTTGGATGGGTATCCGGTCACGTCTATGGCGTGGTATTCCAGTACTAGGACTGGTCGGCCCATTGTCAGTATAATGCGACTGGGTCGGGTATCCTGTCGCGTCTATGGCGTGATATTCCAGGACTAGGACTTGTCGGCCCAGTGTCAGTATAATGCGACAGGGTCGGGTATCCTGTCGTGTCTATGGTGTGGTATTCCACTGGTCGGTCAGTGTCAGTATGATGCGAATGGGATGGGTTTCCTGTCATGTCTATGGCGTGGTATTCCAGTACTAGGACTGGTCGGCCCAATGTCGGTATAATGTGACTGGGTCGGGTGTCCTGTCGCGTTTATGGCGTGGTATTCCAGTACTAGGACTGGTCGCCCCAGTGTCAGTAGAATGCGACTGGGTCGGGTATCCTGTCGAGTCTATGGCGTGGTATTCCAGTACTATGACTGGTCGGCCCAGTGTCGGTATAATGCAACTTGGTCCGGTATCCTGGCGCGTCTATGGCATGGTATTCTAGTACAAGAACTGATCGGCCCAGTGTCGGTGTAATGTGACTGGGTCGGGTATCCTGTCGCGTCTATGGCATGGTATTCCAGTACTAGGACTGGTCGGGCCAGTGTCGGGGTAATGCGACTTGGTTGGGTATCCTATCGCGTCTATGGCGTGGTATTCTAGTACTAGGACTGGTCGGCCCACTGTTGGTATAATGTGACTGGGTCGGGTATCCTGTCGCGTCTGTGACCAGGTATTCCAGTACTAGGACTGGTCGGCCCAGTGTCAGTATAATGCGACTAGGTCGGGTATCCTGTCGCGTCTATGGCGTGGTACTCCAGTTCTAGGTCTGGTCAGCCCAGTGTCAGTATAATGTGACTGGGTCGGGTATCCTGTCGCGTCTATGGCATGGTATTCCAGTACTAGGACTGGTCGGCCCAGTGTCAGTATAATGCGACTGGGTTGGGTATCCTGTAGCGTCTATGGGGTGGTATTCCAGTACTAGGACTGGTCGGCCCAGTGTCAGTATAATGCGACTGGGTCGGGTATCCTGTCGCGTCTATGGCGTGGTATTCCAGTACTAGGACTGGTCGGCCCAGTGTCAGTATAATGCGACTGGGTCGGGTATCCTGTCGCGTCTATGGCATGGTATTCTAGTACTAGGACTGGTCAGCCCAGTGTCGCTATAATGTGACTGGGTCGGGTGTATAATGCGACTGGGTCGGGTATCCTGTCGTGTCTATGGCGTGGTATTCCAGTACTAGGACTGGTCGGCCCAGTGTAAGTATAATGCGACTGGGTCGGTTATCCTGTCGCGTCTATGGCGTGGTATTCCAGTACTAGGACTGGTCGGCCCAGTGTCGGTATAATGCAACTTGGTCGGGTATCCTGTCAAGTCTATGGCGTGGTATTCTAGTACAAGGACTGATCGGCCCAGTGTCGGTTTAATGCGACTGGGTCGGGTATCCTGTCGCGTCTATGGCGTGGTATTCTAGTACTAGGACTGGTCGGCCCAGTGTTGGTATAATGCGACTGGGTCGAGTATCCTGTCGCGTCTGTGACCAGGTATTCCAGTACTAGGACTGGTCGGCCCAGTGTCAGTATAATGCGACTAGGTCGGGTATCCTGTCGCGTCTATGGCGTGGTACTCCAGTTCTAGGACTGGTCGGCCCAGTGTCAGTATAATGTGACTGGGTCGGGTATCCTGTCGCGTCTATGGCGTGGTTTTCCACTACTAGGACTGGTCGGCCCAGTGTTAGTAAAATGCGACTGTGTCATGTATCCTGTCGCGTATATGGCGTGGTATTCCAGGACTAGGACTGGTCGGCCCAGTGTCAGTATAATGCGACTGGGTTGGGTATCCTGTAGCGTCTATGGGGTGGTATTACAGTACTAGGACTGGTCGGCCCAGTGTCAGTATAATGCGACTGGGTCGGGTATCCTGTCGCGTCTATGGCGTGGTATTCCAGTACTAGGACTGGTCGGCCCAGTGTCAGTATAATGCGACTGGGTCAGGTATCCTGTCGCGTCTATGGCATGGTATTCTAGTACTAGGACTGGTCAGCCAAGTGTCGGTAAAATAGGACTGGGTCGGGTGTATAATGCGACTGGGTCGGGTATCCTGTCGCGTCTATGGCGTGGTATTCTAGTACTAGGACTGGTCGGCCCAGTGTTGGTATAATGTGACTGGGTCGGGTATCCTGTCGCGTCTGTGGCGTGGTATTCCAGTACTAGGACTTGTCGGTATAATGTGACTGGGTCGGGTATCCTGTCGCGTCTGTGGTGTGGTATTCCAGTACTAGGACTGGTCGGCCGAGGTCAGTATAATGTGACTGGGTCAGGTATCCTGTCGCGTCTATGGCGTGGTATTCGAGTACTAGGACTGGTCGGCCCAATGTCAGTATAATGTGACTGGGTTGGGTATCCTGTCGCGTCTATGGCGTGGTATTCCAGTTCTAGGACCGGTCGGCCCAGTGTCGGTATAATGTGACTGGGTCGGGTATCTTGTCGCATCTATGACGTGGTATTCTAGTACTATAGGACTGGTCAGCCCAGTGTCAGTATAATGTGACTGGGTCGGGTATCCTGTCGCGTCTATGGCGTGGTATTTTAGTACTACGACTGGTCGGCCCAGTGTCAGTATAATGTGACTGGGTCGGGTATCTTGTCGCGTCTATGGCGTGGTATTTCAGTACTAGGACTGGTCGGTTCAGTGTCAGTATAATGTGACTGGGTCGGGCATCCCGTCGCGTCTATGGCGTGGTATTCCAGTACTAGGACTGGTCTGCCCAGTGTCGGTATAATGTGGCTTGGTCGGGTGTCCTGTCGCGTCTATGGCGTGGTATTCCAGTACTAGGACTGGTCGGCCCAGTGTCAGTATAATTTGACTGGGTCGGGTTTCCTGTCATGTCTATGGCGTGGTATTCCAGTACTAGGACTGGTCGGCCCAATGTCGGTATAATGTGACTGGGTCGGGTGTCCTGTCGCGTTTATGGCGTGGTATTCCAGTACTAGGACTGGTCGCCCCAGTGTCAGTAGAATGCGACTGGGTCGGGTATCCTGTCGAGTCTATGGCGTGGTATTCCAGTACTAGGGCTGGTCAGCCCAGTGTCAGTATTATGCGACTGGTCGGGTATCCTGTCGCGTCTATGGCGTGGTATTCTAGTACTAGGACTGGTCGGCCCAGTGTCGGTATAATGTGACTGGGTCGGGTATCCTGTGACGTCTGTGACTTGGTATTCCAGTACTAGGACTGGTCGGCCCAGTGTCAGTATAAAACGACTGTGTCGGGTATCCTGTCGCGTCTATGGCGTGGTATTCCAGTACTAGGACTGGTCGGCCCAGTGTCGGTATAATGTGATTGGGTCGGCTATCCTGTCGCGTCTATGGCCTGGTATTCCAGTACTAGGACTGGTTGGCCCAGTGTCAGTATAATGCGACTGGGTCGGGTATCCTGTCGCGTCTTTTGCGTGGTCTTCCAGGACTAGGACTGGTCGGCCCAGTGTCAGTATAATGCGACTGGGTCAGGTATCCTGTCGCGTCTATGGTGTGGTATTCCACTGGTCGGCCCAGTGTCAGTATAATGCGACTGATATGGGTATCCGGTCACGTCTATGGCGTGGTATTCCAGTACTAGGACTGGTCGGCCCAGTGTCGGTATAATGTGACTGGGCCGGTTATCCTGTCGCGTCTATGGCATGGTATTCCAGTACTAGGACTGGTCGGCCCGGTGTCGGTATAATGTGACTGGGTCGGGTATCTTGTCGCATCTATGGCGTGGTATTCCAATACTAGGACTGGTCGGCCCAGTGTCGGTATAATGTGACTGGGTCGGGTATCCTGTCGCGTCTATGGCATGGTATTCCAGTACTAGGACTGGTCGGCCCAGTGTCAGTATAATGCGACTGGGTCGGGTATTAGGTCACGTCTATGGCGTGGTATTCCAGTACTAGGACTGGTCAGCCCAGTGTCAGTATAATGCGACTGGTCAGGTATCCTGTCGCGTCTATGGCATGGTATTCTAGTACTAGGACTGGTCGGCCCAGTGTCGGTATAATGTGACTGGGTCAGGTATCCTGTCGCGTCTGTGACGTGGTATTCCAGGACTAGGACTGGTCGGCCCAGTGTCAGTATAATGCGACTGGGTCGGTTTCCTGTCGCGTCTATGGCGTGGTATTCCAATACTAGGACTGGTCGGCCCAGTGTCGGTATAATGTGACTGGGTCGGGTATCCTGTCGCGTCTATGGCATGGTATTCCAGTACTAGGACTGGTCGGCCCAGTGTCAGTATAATGCGACTGGGTCGGGTATCCTGTCGGGTCTATGGCGTGGTATTCCAGGACTAGGACTGGTCGGCCCAGTGTCAGTATAATGCGACTGGGTCGGGTATCCTGTCGTGTCTATGGCGTGGTATTCCACTGGTTGGCCCAGTGTCAGTATAATGCGACTGGGATGGGTATCCGGTCATGTCTATGGCGTGGTATTCCAGTTCTAGGACTGGTCGGCCCAGTGTCAGTATAATGCGACTGGGTCGGGTATCCTGTCGCATCTATGGCGTGGTATTCTAGTACTATAGGACTGGTCGGCCCAGTGTCTGTATAATGTGACTGGGTCGGGTATCCTGTCGCGTCTATGGCATGGTATTCCACTGGTCGGCCCAGTGTCAGTATAATGCGACTTGGATGGGTATCCGGTCACGTCTATGGCGTGGTATTCCAGTACTAGGACTGGTCGACCCATTGTCAGTATAATGCGACTGGGTCGGGTATCCTGTCGCGTCTATGGCGTGATATTCCAGGACTAGGACTTGTCGGCCCAGTGTCAGTATAATGCGACAGGGTCGGGTATCCTGTCGTGTCTATGGCGTGGTATTCCACTGGTCGGTCAGTGTCAGTATGATGCGAATGGGATGGGTATCCGGGCACGTCTATGGCGTGGTATTCCAGTACTAGGGCTGGTCAGCCCAGTGTCAGTATTATGCGACTGGTCGGGTATCCTGTCGCGTCTATGGCGTGGTATTCTAGTACTAGGACTGGTCGGCCCAGTGTCGGTATAATGTGACTGGGTCGGGTATCCTGTCACGTCTGTGACGTGGTATTCCAGTACTAGGACTGGTCGGCCCAGTGTCAGTATAATACGACTGTGTCGGGTATCCTGTCGCGTCTATGGCGTGGTATTCCAGTACTAGGACTGGTCGGCCCAGTGTCGGTATAATGTGATTGGGTCGGCTATCCTGTCGCGTCTATGGCCTGGTATTCCAGTTCTAGGACTGGTTGGCCCAGTGTCAGTATAATGCGACTGGGTCGGGTATCCTGTCGCGTCTTTTGCGTGGTCTTCCAGGACTAGGACTGGTTGGCCCAGTGTCAGTATAATGCGACTGGGTCGGGTATCCTGTCGCGTCTATGGTGTGGTATTCCACTGGTCGGCCCAGTGTCAGTATAATGCGACTGATATGGGTATCCGGTCACGTCTATGGCGTGGTATTCCAGTACTAGGACTGGTCGGCCCAGTGTCGGTATAATGTGACTGGGTCGGTTATCCTGTCGCGTCTATGGCATGGTATTCCAGTACTAGGACTGGTCGGCCCGGTGTCGGTATAATGTGACTGGGTCGGGTATCTTGTCGCATCTATGGCGTGGTATTCTAGTACTATAGGACTGGTCGGCCCAGTGTCAGTATAATGTGACTGGGTCTGGTATCCTGTCGCGTCTATGGTGTGGTATTCTAGTACTAGGACTGTTCGGCCCTGTGTCAGTATAATGTGACTGGGTCGGGTATCCTGGCGTGTCTATGGCGTGATATTCCACTGGTCGGCCCAGTGTCAGTATAATGCGACTGGGTCGGGTATCCTGTCATGTCTATGGCGCGGTATTCTAGTATTAGGACTGGTCGGCCCAGTGTTGGTATAATATGACTGGGTCGGGTATCGTGTCGCGTCTGTGACCAGGTATTCCAGTACTAGGACTGGTCAGCCCAGTGTCAGTATAATGCGACTAGGTCGATATCCTGTCGCGTCTATGGCGTGGTACTCCAGTTCTAGGACTGGTCGGCCCAGTGTCGGTATAATGTGACTGGGTCGGGTATCCTGTCGCGTCTATGGCATGGTATTCCAGTACTAGGACTGGTCGGCCCAGTGTCAGTAAAATGCGACTGGGTCGGGTATCCTGTCGCGTCTATGGCATTGTATTCCAGGACTAGGACTGGTTGGCCCAGTGTCAGTATAATGCGACTGGGTCGGGTATCCTGTCGCGTCTATGGGGTGGTATTCCAGTACTAGGACTGGTCGGCCCAGTGTCAGTATAATGCGACTGGGTCGGGTATCCTGTCGCGTCTATGGCGTGGTATTCCAGTACTTGGACTGGTCGGCCCAGTGTCAGTATAAAGCGACTGGGTCGGGTATCCTGTCGCGTCTATGGCATGGTATTCTAGTACTAGGACTGGTCAGCCCAGTGTCGGTATAATGTGACTGGGTCGGGTGTATAATGCGACTGGGTCGGTTATCCTGTGGTGTATATGGCGTGGTATTCCAGTACTAGGACTGGTCGGCCCAGTGTAAGTATAATGCGACTGGGTCGGGTATCCTGTCGCGTCTATGGCGTGGTATTCCAGTACTATGACTGGTCGGCCCAGTGGCGGTATAATGCAACTTGGTCCGGTATCCTGGCGCGTCTATGGCATGGTATTCTAGTACAAGAACTGATCGGCCCAGTGTCGGTGTAATGTGACTGGGTCGGGTATCCTGTCGCGTCTATGGCATGGTATTCCAGTACTAGGACTGGTCGGGCCAGTGTCGGGGTAATGCGACTGGGTTGGGTATCCTGTCGCGTCTATGGCGTGGTATTCTAGTACTAGGACTGGTCGGCCCACTGTTGGTATAATGTGACTATGTCGGGTATCCTGTCGCGTCTGTGACCAGGTATTCCAGTACTAGGACTGGTCGGCCCAGTGTCAGTATAATGCGACTAGGTCGGGTATCCTGTCGCGTCTATGGCGTGGTACTCCAGTTCTAGGTCTGGTCAGCCCAGTGTCAGTATAATGTGACTGGGTCGAGTATCCTGTCGCGTCTATGGCATGGTATTCCAGTACTAGGACTGGTCGGCCCAGTGTCAGTATAATGCGACTGGGTTGGGTATCCTGTAGCGTCTATGGGGTGGTATTCCAGTACTAGGACTGGTCGGCCCAGTGTCAGTATAATGCGACTGGGTCGGGTATCCTGTCGCGTCTATGGCGTGGTATTCCAGTACTAGGACTGGTCGGCCCAGTGTCAGTATAATGCGACTGGGTCGGGTATCCTGTCGCGTCTATGGCATGGTATTCTAGTACTAGGACTGGTCAGTCCAGTGTCGCTATAATGTGACTGGGTCGGGTGTATAATGCGACTGGGTCGGGTATCCTGTCGTGTCTATGGCGTGGTATTCCAGTACTAGGACTGGTCGGCCCATTGTAAGTATAATGCGACTGGGTCGGGTATCCTGTCGCGTCTATGACGTGGTATTCCAGTACTAGGACTTGTCGGCCCAGTGTCGGTATAATGCAACTTGGTCGGGTATCCTGTCAAGTCTATGGCGTGGTATTCTAGTACAAGGACTGATCGGCCCAGTTTCGGTTTAATGCGACTGGGTCGGGTATCCTGTCGCGTCTATGGCGTGGTATTCTAGTACTAGGACTGGTCGGCCCAGTGTTGGTATAATGCGACTGGGTCGAGTATCCTGTCGCGTCTGTGACCAGGTATTCCAGTACTAGGTCTGGTCGGCCCAGTGTCAGTATAATGCGACTAGGTCGGGTATCCTGTCGCGTCTATGGCGTGGTACTCCAGTTCTAGGACTGGTCGGCCCAGTGTCAGTATAATGTGACTGGGTCGGGTATCCTGTCGCGTCTATGGCGTGGTATTCCATTACTAGGACTGGTCGGCCCAGTGTTAGTAAAATGCGACTGGGTCATGTATCCTGTCGCGTATATGGCGTGGTATTCCAGGACTAGGACTGGTCGGCCCAGTGTCAGTATAATGCGACTGGGTTAGGTATCCTGTAGCGTCTATGGGGTGGTATTCCAGTACTAGGACTGGTCGGCCCAGTGTCAGTATAATGCGACTGGGTCGGGTATCCTGTCGCGTCTATGGCGTGGTATTCCAGTACTAGGACTGGTCGGCCCAGTGTCAGTATAATGCGACTGGGTCAGGTATCCTGTCGCGTCTATGGCATGGTATTCTAGTACTAGGACTGGTCAGCCAAGTGTCGGTATAATAGGACTGGGTCGGGTGTATAATGCGACTGGGTCGGGTATCCTGTCGCGTCTATGGCGTGGTATTCTAGTACTAGGACTGGTCGGCCCAGTGTTGGTATAATGTGACTGGGTCGGGTATCCTGTCGCGTCTGTGGCGTGGTATTCCAGTTCTAGGACTTGTCGATATAATGTGACTGGGTCGGGTATCCTGTCGCGTCTGTGGTGTGGTATTCTAGTACTAGGACTGGTCGGCCGAGGTCAGTATAATGTGACTGGGTCAGGTATCCTGTCGCGTCTATGGCGTGGTATTCGAGTACTAGGACTGGTCGGCCCAATGTCAGTATAATGTGACTGGGTCGGGTATCCTGTCGCGTCTATGGCGTGGTATTCCAGTTCTAGGACCGGTCGGCCCAGTGTCGGTATAATGTGACTGGGTCGGGTATCTTGTCGCATCTATGGCGTGGTATTCTAGTACTATAGGACTGGTCAGCCCAGTGTCAGTATAATGTGACTGGGTCGGGTATCCTGTCGCGTCTATGGCGTGGTATTTTAGTACTACGACTGGTCGGCCCAGTGTCAGTATAATGTGACTGGGTCGGGTATCTTGTCGCGTCTATGGCGTGGTATTTCAGTACTAGGACTGGTCGGTTCAGTGTCAGTATAATGTGACTGGGTCGGGCATCCCGTCGCGTCTATGGCGTGGTATTCCAGTACTAGGACTGGTCGGCCCAGTGTCGGTATAATGTGACTGGGTCGGGTGTCCTGTCGCGTCTATGGCGTGGTATTTCAGTACTAGGACTGGTCGGCCCAGTGTCAGTATAATTTGACTGGGTCGGGTTTCCTGTCATGTCTATGGCGTGGTATTCCAGTACTAGGACTGGTCGGCCCAATGTCGGTATAATGTGACTGGGTCGGGTGTCCTGTCGCGTCTATGGCGTGGTATTCCAGTACTAGGACTGGTCGCCCCAGTGTCAGTATAATGCGACTGGGTCGGGTATCCTGTCGAGTCTATGGCGTGGTATTCCAGTACTAGGACTGGTCGTCCCAGTGTCAGTATAATGTGAATGGGTCGGGTATCCTGTCGCGTCTATGGCGTTGTGTTCTAGTACTAGGACTGGTCGGCCCAGTGTCGGTATAATGTGACTGTGTCGGGTATCCTGTCGCGTCTATGGCGTGGTATTCCAGTACTAGAACTGGTCCTCCCAGTGTCAGTATAATGTGACTGGGTCGGGTATCCTGTCGTGTCTATGGCGTGGTATTCTAGTACTAGGACTGGTCGGCCCAGTTTCGGTATAATGTGACTGGGTCGAGTATCCTGTTGCGTCTATGGTGTGGTATTCCAGCACTAGGACTGGTCGGCCCAGTGTCGGTATAATGTGAGTTGGTCGGGAATCCTGTCGTGTCTATGGCGTGGTATTCTAGCACTAGGTCTGGTCGGCCGCGTGTCGGTATAATGTGACTGGGTCGGGTATCCTGTCGCGTCTATGGCATTCTAGTACTAGGACTGGTCGGCCCAGGGTCCGTATAATGTGACTGGGTCGAGTATCCTGTCGCGTCTATGGCGTGGTATTCTAGTACTAGGACTGGTCGGCCCAGTGTCGGTATAATGTGACTGGGTCTGGTATCCTGTCGCGTCTGTGGCGTGGTATTCCAGTACTAGGACTGGTCGGCCCAGTGTTGGTATAATGTGACTGGGTCGGGTATCCTGTCGCGTCTGTGGCATGGTATTCCAGTACTAGGACTTATCGGTATAATGTGACTGGGTCGGGTATCCTGTCGCGTCTGTGGTGTGGTATTCCAGTACTAGGACTGGTCGGCCCAGGTCAGTATAATGTGACTGGGTCAGGTATCCTGTCGCGTCTATGGCGTGGTATTCGAGTACTAGGACTGGTCGGCCCAATGTCAGTATAATGTGACTGGGTCGGGTATCCTGTCGCGTCTATGGCGTGGTATTCCAGTTCTAGGACTGGTCGGCCCAGTGTCGGTATAATGTGACTGGGTCGGGTATCTTGTCACATCTATGGCGTGGTATTCTAGTACTATAGGACTGGTCAGCCCAGTGTCAGTATAATGTGACTGGGTCGGGTATCCTGTCGCGTCTATGGCGTGGTATTTTAGTACTACCACTGGTTGGCTCACTGTCAGTATAATGTGACTGGGTCTGGTATCTTGTCGCGTCTATGGCATGGTATTCCAGTACTAGGACTGGTCGGTTCAGTGTCAGTATAATGTGACTGGGTCGGGTATCCCGTCGCGTCTATGGCGTGGTATTCCAGTTCTAGGACTGGTCGGCCCAGTGTCAGTATAATGTGACTTGGTCGGGTGTCCTGTCGCGTCTATGGCGTGGTATTCCAGTACTAGGACTGGTCGGCCCAGTGTCAGTATAATTTGACTGGGTCGGGTTTCCTGTCATGTCTATGGCGTGGTATTCCAGTACTAGGACTGGTCGGCCCAATGTCGGTATAATGTGACTGGGTCGGGTGTCCTTTCGCGTCTATGGCGTGGTATTCCAGTACTAGGACTGGTCGGCCCAGTGTCGTTATAATGTGACTGGGTCGGGTGTCTTGTCGCGTCTATGGCGTGGTATTCCAGTACTAGGACTGGTCGGCCCAGTGTCAGTATAATATGACTGGGTCGGGTATCCTGTCGTGTCTATGGCGTGGTATTCCAGTGCTAGGACTGGTTGGCCCAGGGGTCGGGTATCCTGTCGTATCTTTGGCGTGGTATTCTAGTACTAGGACTGGTCGGCCCAGGGTCGGGTATCTTGTCGTGTTTATGGCGTGGTATTCCAGTACTAGGACTGGTCGGCCCAGGGGTCGGGTATCCTGTCGTGCCTGTAGCGTGTTATTCCTGTACTAGGACTGGTCGGTCCAGTGTCAGTATAATGTGACTGGGTCGGGTATCCTGTCATGTCTATGGCGTGGTATTCTAGTACTATGAATGGTCGGCCCAGTGTCGGTATAATGTGACTGGGTCGGGTATCCTGTCACGTCTGTGGCGTGGTATTCTAGTACTATGAATGGTCGGCCCAGTGTCGGTATAATGCGACTGGGTCGGGTATCCTGTCGCGTCTATGGCGTGGTATTCTAGTACTAGGACTGGTCTGCCCAGTGTCGGTATAATGCGACTGGGTCGGGTTTCCTGTCGTGTGTATGGCGTGGTATTCTAGTGCTAGGACTGGTTGGCCCAGTGTCGGTATAATGCGACTGGGTCGGGTATCCTGTCGTGTCTATGGCGTGGTATTCTAGTATTAGGTCTGGTCGGCCCATTGTCGATATACTGTGACTGGGTCGGTTATCCTGTCGTGTCTATGGCGTGGTATTCTAGTACTAGGACTGGTCGGCCCAGTGTCAGTATAATGTGGCGTGGTATTCTAGTACTAGGACTGGTCGGCCCAGTGTCAGTATAATGCGACTGTGTCGGGTATCCTGTCGTGTCTATGACGTGGTATTCTAGTACATGGACTAGCGGCGGCA
>JAWPHD010016198.1:0-51118 GCA_037043455.1 Cyrtodaria siliqua | reverse complement strand
ACCGGCAAATATTCATGAGCAATCTTATCTAACGAACTCCAGCAAATATATCTGAGCACTCTTATCTAACCAACACAGTAAAATATAGCTGAGCACTATTATCTATCCAACACAAGCAAATATGCCTGACACCCCTAATCTTACGAACACAGGCAAATATACCCGAGCACTCTTATCTAACCAACACCGGCAAATACACATGAGCACTCTTATCTAACCAACACAAGCAAATATATCTGATCACTCTGATCTAACCAACAAAAGCAAATATGCTTGACCCCACTAATCTTTAGAAAATATACCTAAGCACTCTTATCTAATCAACAACGGCAAATATACCTGAACACTCTTATCTAACCAACATTGGCAAATATACCTGAACACTATTATCTAACCAACACAGACAAATATACCTGAGCACTCTTATCTAATCAACAACGGCAAATATACCGGAACACTCTTATCTAACCAACATTGGCAAATATACCTGAACACTATTATCTAACCAACACAGACAAATATACCTGAGCAATTTAATCTAACCAACACAGGCAAATACACCTGAGCACTTTATCTAACCAACAATGACAAATATAACTGAGCACTCTTATCTAACCAATACTGGCAAATACACCTGAGCAATTTAATCTAACCAACACATTAAATATAGCTGAGCATTATAATATAACCAACACAGGTTAATATACCTGAGCACTCTAATGGTGGACAGTTGAGTTCATCTTCACCAGAGTGACAATCCTCATCACCGTCGCATAGCAACCGTTCGGGTATACATCTGTTGTCACGACACTGGTAGTACCCAAGATGACATTTGTGGCTTTCTGTAAGAACCATGGAAATGCAAACTGTATGCTGGGTTATATCAGGCTTGTTGTATTGAATGGGTAGGGATCTTTCCCCTTGAACATTAAGGGATGACATTGACGGTCTATACATATCATACCCTAACTTTAAAGGGACGGACGGCAATATCTGATTTATTTAAAGCTTGTGGTGCCCTGTTAGGTTTTCTGCATATTACTTGAATATCTAGAAATCAGTAATTATAATTATTCAAACAAAAACACAGACATACAATTCAGCATAAACAACGAATACATACAATCCAATATAACAAAAGGTTCCATAAAAGCAAAAAACATTTTGCCCCGGGTGAGGATTGAACTCACGACCTTCAGATTGCTCTGTGTCATGTGATTATGAGACTGACGCGCTACCGAGGCTTCTGTAGGTTATTCAAACATGAAACGATATAACGAAAACATTATAATGTTGCCTTGGGCTGAGTGTTTGTTAAACTTCTGCTGACGGTGGTGTAGTTTCCTGTTTGTAAACATGTTTGTAAATGCTTGTAAACATGCTTATTTAATGCTTGTAAACAACAATATAGTGAGCAAATGTTAACCTTACCTGAATTTTGTTTAGATGTTTAATACGAACATGAATTCTAAATTGCACGGATTTGAAGCCCTAGAAATGTACAAATGTCCAATGCCTACCCTCTTTGTTTTTGTTAAATTTGGCATGATAATAATCAAACTGTAATAAGTGTTAAAGTAAGACAAAAATTAATGCATCAAAACTTTTTTTTTATAAATTCAATTATTTGAAGAAAAACATGCAGTTAAATAAATCCTGTATAAAATTTATAAAACACACAATATATATATATATACTTTTTTATATCTCATTGTCTTGCTATTAACTTGTATATACTTTTTTGTATCTCATTGTCTTGCTATTAACTTGTATACCTATATGTTTTGTTTAATATGTTGTTTTGAAAAGAGGGCCTCGGGGAAGATTAGTAGTTTTACTGGGCTAACCTTATAAAATAAATAAATGGAAATAAAACTATTTTGGGATGAGAGGGGAAATAACTATTGTTAACATTAGTGGCCTATAACCTAGGGTCTTGATTCTATAGTTCAATATGTCAAATGGAATAAAATGTATCCAACTATAATCTGTTAAATGAAAAAAAACTTGAATTCCAGAGAATTAAATCTGTCACCTGAAGTTTCTATTTTTACTAACAGCGACCTTGAACTCAAATGTAATATCAAGCTTTTTTTCCATCTAAGCTGTAACCTACAGAGCAAGTTTCGTTCAAATATTTCATTCCTCACTGAAGTTATTGTCCAGAAACGAAAAGTGTGACTACTGATGGATGGCAGACTACGCCCCAGAAGAGGAACAAAATAAAACCTAAGTGTCCGCCATGCAGAAACATAACAGAAATTTGAATAGAAGAGAACTTACCACAGTGTTGACCCTCATCTGACCCATCGCCACAGTCATTGTCGGTGTTACACTTTAACCTGATGTGTATACACAGTGTGTTGTTACACTGGAACTCCTGGGGAGCACACTGCTTGTTGGCTGAAACAGTTAACATCACATGTCAGTGTCTGCATAACTTTAACCTAATGTGTATACACAGTGTGTTGTAACACTTCAACTGTGTGTAATCACAGTGTGTTGTTACACATTAACCTGATGTGTATACACAGTGTGTTGTTACACTTTAACCTGATGTGTATACACAGTGTGTTGTTACACTTTAACCTGATGTGTAAACAGTGTGTTGTTACACTTTAACCGGATGTGTAAACACAGTGTGTTGTTACACTTTAACATGATGTGTATACACAGTGTGTTGTTACACTTTAATCTGATATGTATACACAGTGTGTTGTTACACTTTAACCTGATGTGTAAACAGTGTGTTGTTACACTTTAACCTGATGTGTACACACAGTGTGTTGTTACACTTTAACCTGATGTGTAAACACAGTGTGTTGTTACACTTTAACCTGATGTGTATACACAGTGTGTTGTTACACTGGAACTCCTGGGGCACACACTGCTTGTTGGCTGAAACAGTTAACATCACGTCAGTGTCTGCGTAACACTTAAACGGTATGTATATGCAGTGTGTTGTTAATACACTTTAACCTGATGTGTTTATACAGCAGGGTTCGACACTAACGCTAGTCCGCTAGTCCTGTGCCCACCTGTTTTTCAGGAGGACTACCTAAACGTGAAAGTTGGCTAGTCCGTTGGACTAGTAATTTTTCGAGCCCCATTATAGATATTACGGCCGTAAATACACATTCCTAATATAGGGCCGGGGTCACCCGATTAGGCGAAGTGGCTTAAAACTTTGCTATGATTTGGCCGACTTCGCTTTTCTATCCATGTGGGGCGAAATTTGAGTCAACGTCATTTTCGGGTCAATTTCGGCAATTTCAAATGTGATTAACCTCATAATTAACAAAACCCTCTAAAATACTCAATCAGCGCGTGTTTCACAAGTATCTTATTTAATCCCATTACCATTAAATAACAACCCGACTCTTATCTAATCAGGGCAATAGCCTAATTATCGATCATTATCTGTTTGCCTGAGGCGAGATGTGAATATAACCGCCATGTTTGGTCGTTAGGCGATCGCGTGATTAGATCATGTGGGGATCATGTGCGCATTCTATTTAAGTGAACCAATCAAAGCCGTGATATTTGTCCGTTTGGTTAATAATTAAAAATCATACTACAAACTACTGCGCAAGGGCGGGGTTATGATTAGACGAGATACTTTGAAACTGATTTCTCCTGCGATAAATAAATTTAAAAGGTGGTTATAACTATATGATTGACATTGGCACAGTTGTAAAGAATCTTTGCGGCAGTCGTCAACAAGCAAAAGCGCAAACTTCTATTGTGTGTTTTATTGACGACTAATTATGAAATAAAGAAATGTGTTTGGTATAAAGCGAGTTTGTTTTTGATTGCTTTATAGATGAGAGAAATCGACGGAAATGTATTGAATCCTACGATTAGTCATAGCCATCAATAACTTATCTATGTCTATGGATTAGGTAATGATTTTGTGTTTTGTTACTCAATGCGGGTATGACTGAAAAATAAGTTTTGGGTAATTGTCGAATAATTAGTATTTTTCAATAAAAATGAAACGAAGACCAGAATAATATTGCATTCGATCAACATGTGTCAAGTTGGTTAGGGTTGAAAATGCATCTAAATCTGATGAAAGTCTGCCTGGGGAGAAACCGAAAAAAAAATAAAAAAATTTACGATTTCAGTTGATATCTTCAAGACGAAAAGGGTTTTTGGCACTTCATTTTGAAGTTTGTCTTCTGTTATACACCTGTTTTTTTTATTGCTAAATACACCGTGTTTTTGGAAGGACCATCTAGTTCTCAGGAGGACTACTAGAGTTTTAAAATCACTAGTCCTCCGGACTACCTGTTTAAAACAGTTAGTGTCAAACCCTGTACAGTGTGTGTTACACTTTAACAGGATGTGTATACACATTGTGTTGTAACACTTCAACTGTGTGTGTATACACAGTGTGTTGTTAATACACTTTAACCTGATGTGTATACACAATGTGTTGTTACACTTTAACCTGATGTGTATAAACAGTGTGCTGTTACACTTTAACCTGATGTGTATACACAGTGTGGTGTAACACTTCAACTGTGTGTATACACAGTGTGTTGTTGATACACTTTACCTGATGTGTATACACATTGTGTTGTAACACTTCAACTGTGTGTGTATACACAGTGTGTTGTTAATACACTTTACCTGATGTGTATACACAGTGTGTGTTACACTTTAACCTGATGTGTATACACAGTGTGCTGTTAGACTGGAACTCCTGGGCGCACACTGCTTGTTGGCTGAAACACTTAACATTACATGTCAGTGTCCCTGTAACACTTTAATGGAAATAAACTTTATAAACATAGTTCCTTCTTTGTCACCTTTACTATCCATGTATGTAGATTAAGCATAAACCGGATGTGTTTATGCGGTGTGTTGTAACATTTTAACAGGATATGTTTACACGGTGTGTTGTAACATTTTAACAGGCTTTTTTCCCTTGTGGTGCACACTGGAATAACTCGGGCGCACACTTATTTTTAACGAACAAGATAATTTTCCCTTACAAACTATGAGCCGACATGGTGCCTATTATCCCTTACAATCTATGAGCCGTTGTGGTGCCTATTATCCATTACAAACTATGAGCCACTGTGGTGCCTATTATCCCTTACAATCTATGAACCTACGTGGTGCCTATTATCCCATACAAACTATGAACCATTGTGTGCCTATTATCCCTTACAAACGATGAGCTGACGTGGTGCCAATTATCCCTTATAATCTATGAGCCATTGTGGTGCCTATTATCCCTTACAAACTATGAGCCATTGTGGTGTCTATTATCCCTTACAAACTATGAGCCTATGTGGTGCCTATTATCCCATACAAACTATGAACCATTGTGTGCCTATTATCCCTTACAAACGATGAGCTGACGTGGTGCCAATTATCCCTTATAATCTATGAGCCATTGTGGTGCCTATTATGCCTTACAAACTATGAGCTGTTGTGGTGCCTATTATCCCTTACAAACTATGAGCCGTTGTGGTGCCTATTATCCCTTACAATCTATGAGCCGTTGTGGTGCCTATTATCCCTTACAAACTATGAGCTGTCGTGGTGCCTATTATCCATTACAATCTATGAGCCATTGTGGTGTCTATTATCCCTTACAAACTATGAGCCATTGTGGTGTCTATTATCCCTTACAAACTATGAGCCTATGTGGTGCCTATTATCCCATACAATATATGAGCCGTTGTGGTGCCTATTATCCCATACAATCTACGAACCGTCGTGGTGCCTATTATCCATTACAAACTATGAGCTGTTGTGGTGCCTATTATCCCTTACAATCTATGAACTGTCGTGGTGCCTATTATCCATTACGAACTATGAGCTGTTGTGGTGCCTATTATCCCTTACAATCTATGAGCTGTCGTGGTGCCTATTATCCATTACGAACTATGAGCTGTCGTGGTGCCTATTATCCCTTACAATCTATGAGCTGTTGTGGTGCCTATTATCCCATACAATCTATGAGCCATTGTGGTGCCTATTATCCATTACAAACTGAGCTGTTGTGGTGCCTATTATCCCATACAATATATGAGCCTATGTGGTGCCTATTATCCCATACGATCTATGAGCCTACGTGGTGCCTATTATTCCTTACAATCTATGAGCCGTTGTGGTGCCTATTATCCATTACAAACTATGAGCCGTTGTGGTGCCTATTATCCCATACAATATATGAGCCTACGTGGTGCCTATTATCCCATACAATCTATGAGCCGTTGTGGTGCCTATTATCCCTTACAATCTATGAGCCGTTGTGGTGCCTATTATCCCATACGATCTATGAGCCTACGTGGTGCCTATTATTCCTTACAATCTATGAGCCGTTGTGGTGCCTATTATCCATTACAAACTATGAGCTGTTGTGGTGCCTATTATCCCATACAATATATGAGCCTACGTGGTGCCTATTATCCCATACAATCTATGAGCCGTTGTGGTGCCTATTATCCATTACAAACAATGAGCTGTTGTGGTGCCTATTATCCCATACAAACAATGAGCCTATGTGGTGCCTATTATCCCATACAATCTATGAGCCGTTGTGGTGCCTATTATCCCTTACAATATATGAGCCTATGTGGTGCCTATTATCCCATACAATATATGAGCCTATGTGGTGCCTATTATCCCATACAATCTATGAGCCGTTGTGGTGCCTATTATCCCATACAATATATGAGCCTATGTGGTGCCTATTATCCCATACAATATATGAGCCTATGTGGTGCCTATTATCCCATACAATATATGAGCCTATGTGGTGCCTATTATCCCATACAATCTATGAGCTGTTGTGGTGCCTATTATCCCATACAATATATGAGCCTACGTGGTGCCTATTATCCCTTACAAACTATGAGCCGTTGTGGTGCCTATTATCCATTACAAACTATGAGCTGTTGTGGTGCCTATTATCCCATACAATATATGAGCCTATGTGGTGCCTATTATCCCATACAATCTATGAGCCGTTGTGGTGCCTATTATCCCTTACAATCTATGAGCCGTTGTTGTACCTATTATCCCTTATAATCTATGAGCCGTTGTGGTGCCTATTATCCCTTACAATCTATGAGCCGTTGTGGTGCCTATTATCCCTTACAATCTATGAGCCGTTGTGGTGCCTATTATCCCTTACAATCTATGAGCCGTTGTTGTACCTATTATCCCTTATAATCTATGAGCCGTTGTGGTGCCTATTATCCCTTACAATCTATGAGCCGTTGTGGTGCCTATTATCCCTTACAATCTATGAGCCGTTGTGGTGCCTATTATCCCTTACAATCTATGAGCCGTTGTGGTGCCTATTATCCATTACAATCTATGAGCCGTTGTGGTGCCTATTATCCATTACAAACTATGAGCCGTTGTGGTGCCTATTATCCCTTACAATATATGAGCTGACATGGTGTCTATTATCCCATACAATATATGAGCTGTTGTGGTGCCTATTATCCCATACAATATATGAGCTGATGTGGTGCCCATTTTCCCTTACAAACTGTTAACTAGTATTATCACTTACTACACTGAGATTCATCTGACATGTCGCCACAATCGTCGTCCCCGTCACATTTCCAGTGGTAGCTCAGACATTTACCGTTATCACAGCGGAACCTGTCTGTGGGGCACGCCTTCTCTGAAACACAATGTCAAGGGCAATGATTAAGGGGTTATCGTACCCTTAGACTGTTTGAAAATTGCTGTAGTTTACCACTTTACCATAAAACTCATTGTAAACAGTTAGTCTAAGAAAATACCATCTTAATTATCTATTTATTAGTTTAAATCAAGTCTGTATATAATTTTAACAGTTTTGATTTGTAGAATGTTCTCAATACTCTTACTACAACTCAACTAAAGTTGGACATTTGTTAAAGCAAACACACACATACTCCCCCAGTTCTTTAATACAAGGTCATTTTAAACTGGACATTTTGTAGAAGTCTAGTACCTTGTTGACAGTTTTCCTCGTCACTGTTGTCCATACAGTCATCATCTCCATCACACCGGAAACTCTCCGGAATACAACGTCCGGTTTTACACTCGAACAGATGCGACATGCCACAACCTGTAATTCATAGAAAGCAACTGATTGAAATTTAACAGCTCATCAACACATTATTATTTTTTTTAGAGCTTCCGACAGATAGAGAGTATGTCTGCTTATACAGCCAAAGGAGTTGGAGTTGCGCGACTTTCTCAAGGCCATATGCAGTATAATCGGCAATGCTGTCATAACCCTCAACTTTTTGGTTATGAGGAAAGACCAGCTGCAGTGTGCCCTCATACGAATTGGTTTTTATGGCGCACAAACATGAGAAGGGTTATATGGTGCCAAACAGGAATAAACACTCCATTTTCTATGCATTTTATATGAAAGATGTCACAGGTCAAGGTCAAGGTCACAATGACCTTATTTTGGTACGCTATCACAAGATGTATTCACATACCAAGTTTGGTATCTCTAAGTGTTATAGAATTGAAAAAACGGTCCAAACAAGCATTTTCTATGACAGAGGTCACAGGTCAAGGTCAAGGTCACTGTGACCTTATTTTGGTATACGACACACCGCTATCCCAAGATGAATTCAAATATCAAGTTTGGTTTCTCTAAGTGTTATAGTATTGAAAATACGGTCCGGACAAGCATTTCCTATGACAGAGGTCACAGGTCAAGGTCACAGTGACCTTTTTTTGTTACGCAACACACCGCTATCCCAAGATGTATCCACATACCAAGTTTGGTATCTCAAAGTCTTATAGTATTGAAAATATGGCCCGGACAAGCATTTCGGACAGACGGACGGAAGGACAGGGTGCAAACCTATAGTCCCCCCGGGACCGGTGGGGGACTAATAATTAACTTTATTCAGTTGTCAGTACACTGTATTTTGCTCACCTAATAATAAGACCTATTTATAGATTATAGATTTATTATACCGGTAATACTTGAAGTTATGTCCCTTGGTTGAAAGTACGCCCTTTGTATGTAATTGAGTTGAATTGGATTTTATAGTCGCACCAACAGCTACAGGTCATATGGTGACTTTCCAGCTTCCACTGGCCTGGAAGACCCCAGGTGCCCCTCCGGGCAATTTTTGTGCACATGCGAGCACCTGGGTAAAAACACCGATGTTCCGCAAGCCAGCTGGATAGCTTCCTCACATAAAGATTCCTAGGCCCTTGAGGGATCGAACCTACAGCAGTGAGGTATAAGTGATTTCAAGTCAGAGACTCTAACCAATCAGCCACGGACGCTTCGTATTTAATCGAGTGTCAAAACAGCCGTATACAATGAAAAGTGATGTTAAAGGAAATTGGATTAATCATGAAAATTGTCTTTTATCGAGACATAGCAAATATTACAAAACAGCTTGGATAAGGACTTCACCAAAATTAATGTACGCTAAAAGTTTTAAAAAGAGGTTTTCGCTAACTTTTCCTCATACGGAAATATTCACGTTTACAGTAATAAAGACCTTTAATGAGCATGACAAAAAAGGGCACAATGAACATGAATCAGGGGTCCTATCCCATAGGAATTAAGCAGTTTGCTTTGTTCTTTAAAGGACTCTCTTACATGTGTGTTTGAACTTCTAGATCATTGATAAATTATCTAATAAAACTCATGCGCTGTAAATATTATGTCAATTTATTAGTAAAAATTCAAAACGAACAAATGTCACAAAAGATCGGAGTTTGTGGCACTTAGGTACAAACATAGACCCTATACCTAATTGTTCTATTACAAAGGTAGGCCCTAATCCTATTTTCAACAAGAAATGTTACCAGTAAGTGACAAATGCACCCAAAGTTCATATGACCTTTGACTTCCAAGTGTGACATTGACTTTTGAGGGAAGGACATGATTCTTGCTCGTGACACACCATCTCATTGTGATTTATATTTGAGTGAAGTTTCATGAAACTCCTTTCAGTACTTTCGAAGGTTGGCTGAGACATTATTGAACTGACACACTAAACAGACGTCAGACGGACGAACGAACAAACAACGGACAGACAGTGCGATTACCTTCAGGGGCATAAAAATACAAGGTAGGCCCTTTACCTGTCTCATCCACTTCTGCGGGGTTGGTGTCACAAGTGTTGTTGTTGGACGCCAGTTTCATGCCAAATGGACAACCACAGCGTCTCTGTAGAGCAGGAGAGGAAGGTAGCGGGACGGGAAAACAGAAATGGGAGCAGCCTCCATTACCCTGGGCACATGGGTGGTCATCTGTAAAATATGAATTATCGACAAATGAAAGCATAAAGACGCCATCTGCTTTTTTAGGGTCACTATATAGGGTCATTATATACATGTTTTTGTTTGTTCAAATAATCTCTTGTAAATTTACGTGATTGAAAATCGTCACCAATAACTCCACCATATTTTTATTGAAAATTAATACTGCGTACTGAAATGAAATTATTGTTTTTTGTTAAATACGTGTAAAGATATCTGATTATAAAACAAGAGTGGCATTTCTTTTTCCCTTTATGAAAGTTTATATATGTAAATGTACAGTAACCATTACCCTCTGTTATTTTTTATATTACCGTAATTATTTGCTTAAAATTGTTTTACTGAAAGAAAAAAGAAAAATATGTGTCACTGAAAAAATAGACCACTATATATATATTTTTTAAATGATTTAAATAGTTCTTTACCTGCTATTTTCTGCAGATCCTTCGAGTAAATTCTGAGACTCCGAAGAAACTCGACACCACGTAAAAGTGTCGTAACATCACCACCTTGTTTACTGACACGTATAATGGTCTGTAATTTCCAGTCAGACAAATAGATGTATCCTGCAAACAAAGTGGACTCACTTGATAGTCATGGTACAAATTATATATTGCGTATTAGCTATGTCACGGTGTCCAAACCATGTGATATTTTGATCAGCGTCAAACATTATTGACATGTTGTACAATTCAGGTACGTATTTTCTTCAAAACTTTCTTAATATTTAAAAAAATTGTTCAAATAAAGCACATACAGTGCTAGAAAGTAAGCTGTTTTCTCTACCGCAAAAGGTTACTTGATTCACTCGATTCCTTCAGTACTTTCTGAGATTTGCCCTCCCAAAAAAGTACATGGTCATACGCTGTCTTTCATTTCAAAGACCCAATCCCCAAGTAAATGTAGTTTAGGAAATCCCTAAAGTACAGCAAGTCATCATGACAGGAAATCCCTAAAGTACAACAAATCATTATGACAGGAAACACTAAAGTACAGCAAATCTTTATGACAGGAAATCCCTGAAGTACAGCAAATCATTGTGACAGGAAATCCCTAAAGTACAGCAAATCATTATGACAGGAAATCCCTAAAATACAGCAAATCTTTATGACAGGAAATTCCTAAAGTAGAACAAATCATTATGACAGGAAATCCCTAAAGTACAGCAAATCATTATGACAGGAAATCCCTAAAGTACATAAATCATTATGACAGGAAATCCCTAAAGTACAACAAATCATCATAACAGGAAATCCCTTAAGTAAGTTACAATTGGTAATTTATAACTTCTGGATACATCTGACCACACCATTCATTCAGGATATGGTTTTGAAATGTGTCCATCGTACACGAATGCCCCCGCTTTATCACTTTAGCATTGTCAGTCACATAAAAATGGACCTGAATAGAAAACGTTATTCATTCATACAAACTGACAAGGGTACCACTATATGCCCACTCCATTTTCATTCTTCACAACACTGTTTGACTCACCTCTGAACACCGCCACACCAAATGGATGTACAAGCTTCAAACCAGAAACTGTCTGTAAATCTCTCCCATCTAAATCTGTGTGCTGTAGTCTGCAATGAAAATGGCATGTGCAAGTGTATCTCATAAATTGAAATTCAATAAAGCTGGATAATTATTAATGTTTAGCAGAAATTAAATTATCCGTTATGTTTCCATTTGATTTTACTAAAATAATTTTTTGTATCCATTTCTTACTGAGACTCACACACTTGTTACATAGTGTGTGTGGGTGGGAGGGGTAAACTATTAGTGTGTGTGGGTGAGTTGGTGGGTGGGGTAGTGGGAGTGGTAAACAATTACCTGTCAAAATATGCATCCACCCAGTAGACACGGTCCATCTCGTAGTCTACACACATGCCATTGGGCCAGCCTAGCTCGTATCTATGGATCTTTGTCATGTTACTGCCATCTCCATGGCAACGACCAATGAATGGATGAGAAGTTGAATCTTTCAACCAATCAGCAAAGAAGACATAACTTGAATACAGAAAACATGAATATCCATTAAATTGTTTTTAATAAAAAAACAAAAAATAATTGGAAGACATTTAATATAAAAAATCACCAACTTTTTTGAAATTAACCGATTCCAAAGATGAAATTAAAAAGAACAGGAATATTTATTTTCTGTTCTAAATCCTCCAGGGTTTCATTTGTTACACATGTACCGGAAGGTAAGCTTCCAACCATATATACATCTGCATTTGTACTGTTATTTCATTTTACGACATGTTGAATTGTGACAAGGACTAGAAATCCAAAACAACTTATTCATTCGAAATAAATAGTTCACAAATTCAAGGATTCCTTTACCAGTCAACAAAGCCTCTCCTATAATCTGGATTATCCAGAAGCAGTAATAACGCTCTAGCTGGGTGCATCACATCAGATCTTGGGTTCTTTAAACCAGTCAACACTTTCTCTCTTATCATCTGAATTACCAAGAAGCATTACTTACGCTCTAGTTGCATTCACCAAAACAGATCTTCAGGTCTCTCTAAACCAGTCAACAAAGTCTCACCTATCATCTGGATTACCCAAAAGAAGCATTACTTACACTCTAGCTGGGTGCTCCACAATATAGGGCTCCCTAAACCAGTCAACAAAGTCTCTCCTATCATCCAGATTACCCAGAAGTATTACTTACTCTCTAGCTGGGTGCACCACAACAGCTCATGGGCTCTCTAAACCATTCTACAAAGTCTCTCTTATCATCTGAATTACCCAGAAGCATTTCTGATGCTCTAGCTGGATGCACCAGAACAGATCTTGGGCTCTCTAAACCAGTCAATAAAGTCTAGCCTATCATCTGGGTAGTCTAGACGCATTACTTACCCTCTAGCTGGGTGCACCACAACAGATCTTGGGCTCCCTAAACCAGTCAACAAAACCCTCCATTCATCTGGGTAGTCTAGACGCATTACTGAAACAGTCCTGGCAAAGAAATCTGTGTAGTATAAATTACGCGAGACCCAGTCTAGACTCAGACCTTCCACAGAGCGGATGCCATTAGCCAGGAGAGGGTTGATTTCTGAAATATGTAGAGAATTATGGTCCTTGGATATTTTCAATTCCAATAATACCCCCATTTCCTTGTTGACGTTTAATAGCAGACATATTTATTTGCATGATAAAGTAAGTTTCCTAGAATTCTAACGAGGTTTGAGTTTTTAACATGTTCTCAACATCCCCACTTTACTTTGGAAGGGTATGGAGAACATTTACGCTATTAAAACCTAAATCAGTGTTATACAATGACCTTGAAGTGAAAACAACTTACTTGTATCATTCAGAGGTGATTTGAATATCACCTTGTTGTAAATATCAGAAAAATACAATTCTCTCTGTCGGACATCGTAGTCAATAGCAACAAAACTATTCCCTCTGCGAGTGCTTGTTTGGCCAACAATTGGTTTCATGGCGTCGACGGTGTGGGACATGGTGCCATTTAGCGGTATGGAGCGAATGGAATGTTTTGTTGCAAACATGAGGAACTCTTCGACTCCTGCATAATGCAAAGAAACAAACACATATTTAGTACCCAAAAAATGTTTTCAAGTTGCATTAATTTTTTGTTCCATTTGTATTTCATTTGTGTTCCGTTCTGTTTGTATATTTTCATTCTGCTGAATGCATTCAGTATTAACAAATGTAACTCTGCTTTCGATTAAATTCACGAAACTGAATTTCAGAAGCAAGTAGCTACATAACCATTCTAGGTTAGAACTTAGTGTCCACTTGATATAAGGGGTCATAAAGACTTGTTACAGGCAACAGTTTTCTTTTGTTCACTGAAATAATTAGTTATTACGATAATCCAGGGCAAGCCTTCCTTGGTTTGTTTTCTTAATAATCTCAAATGGGGAAATTAACCAGAGATGATCCAGATCAAAATAAAGCAGCGGAAAAATTAGTAACAGCTTACTTTCACAGGAAGTAGTATCTTCTTGCAGCTGGTACCCTGCCTCACACATACACCGGTACCCCAGTCCATTGTTGTCTGTTGTGTGCGTTAGAACACAGAGTTGGGCACACTGGGTCTTACACAAGCTATATACATCATTCCCTGCAAGGAAATATAAAACGCCCTTTTTTAAAGAGATTCAATATGAACTCTTTGATAGCCGACATTATGACATGACATTACAACATCATGTGACATTATGGCGCTAACATTTATTTTTATGATAATATTCGTACCCTATTCCATTTAAGATTTATGGAACTTGTTATGTAGACCAGCCTAACTGGTGTCAAATATATGCGCTTATTAGTAATGAAGGCTACGGTGATGGTGGCCAACGGAGTCAATATTGGTAATTTTTGTCAATTTTAGTAGAAATGTATCATGTTTATCAATATGTGTATAAAGTTTAGAGACTTCAGGGTACATTGGTCTTAGAAACTGATCTTAACGTAAACGTTAATATTACTGGACATAGTAATATATTTTTTAACCTCTCACAGTTTCAGTAACTTCTGAATTAACTTGGTCTTAGAACAAACCTCTTTTGGGTTCCAGTAAACCAACTCCTAAAAACAATTCTCATTTCTGAAATAACTAATTCTCATTTCTGAAATAACTAATTCTCATTTCTGAAATAACTAATTCTCATTTTTGAAATAACTAAGTCCCAGTACAAACCTCTCTCAGTTCCGGTAAACTTCTGCAATACGGCATGGGCTACTTTAACCACAGACGGCTTCAGGTCTGGCTCCCATATTGTGGTCACACGACCAAGACTGTCAAACTTATTGACCCTTAGAATGGCCATCTTTGTGATATCAGCCCAGTAGAGCTGGTCCTCGAACATGGCAAGACTGACAGGGGCAGGAATACGTAGACCACCAGAGATGATTGTCTGGCTGCAATGTTAGGGACAGGATCTTCATTATTCTGACTTAAAATTATGAGCTGGGTTTAACATTCCATAAAACATTGTTATATTGGGACGGACATGTAACAGGGAAAGGGAAAACAAACTTCATTATGCTTACTGTAATGATGATGAGCATGGTTTTGAACTCCACTTAACACATGTTACGTCATACTGGGACAATGGTCATCCAAGGAGACATGCCACAAACAGCAATTTGCTTCAATTTAATAATTGAGAGAATAAAATGTACTGGAAAGTGGGTCCATTGGACACAGATGCTCCGCCTAGGTGCTGTCATTCACATAAAAATAGACTTAACAATAACAAGAGGCCCAAGAGGGACTGTTGACGCTCTACTTGTATGATGTGATTAAAAACATGTTTCCTATATAAAACTCTACGTAAACTTTGGGTTATCGTGGCGGCCATTTCGAATATTTGACGACAGCGAAAAACACAAAATTGATAGAGGCCAACAACAGGAACATGCATATGATATTTAACTAGAATTGAACAAGTGGTAATATGTTGTTTGATAAATGTCCTTAAATTTGACCTAAGTTTAGCCATGGTGGCCATCATGGATGTCTGGAGGCCCCAAAAACGCAAATCTGAGGGGGACTTACCCAAAGATCATTGTGATTAAGTTTCATCAAAATCCTTCAAGCAGTTTCAGAGATGTCATTTTTAACATTTCCTATATAACTCTATGTAAACTTTGGGTCACTGTGGCGGCCATTTTGATTATTCGACGATAATGAAAAACACAAACTTAATAGAGGCCAACCCAAGGAACATGTATATGATATTTCAGTAGAATGGAATCATTGGTTTCTGAGGAGATGTCGTTTGAAATTTACTTAAATTTGACCTAGTTTCAGCCATTGCGGCCATCTTGGATGACTGGCAGCTGCGAAAAACACAAATCTGAGAGGGACTATCCCAAATATCGTTGTGCTTATGTTTCATCAAAATCTTTCAGGCGGTTTCAGAGAAGATGTAATTTTTAATCTTTTCCTATATAACTCTATGTAAACTTTGGGTCGCCGTGGTGGCCATTTTGATCATTTGACAATAACAAAAAACACAAACTTGATAGAGGCTAACCCAAGGAACATGTATGTGATATTTCACAAGAATGGAATAAGTGGTTTCGTTGGAGATGTTGTTTGAAATTTATTTAAATATGACCTAGTTTTAGCAATGGCGGCCATCTTGGATGACTGGCGCCCATGAAAAACAAAAATCTGAGAGGGACTATCCCAAATATCATTGTGCTTAAGTTTCATCAAAATCTTTCAGGCGGTTTCAGAGAAGATGTTAT
This sequence comes from Cyrtodaria siliqua, assembly GCA_037043455.1. Taxonomy (NCBI): domain Eukaryota; kingdom Metazoa; phylum Mollusca; class Bivalvia; order Adapedonta; family Hiatellidae; genus Cyrtodaria; species Cyrtodaria siliqua. Next base: position 34,615 of record JAWPHD010016198.1, on the reverse strand, counting down.
TTTTAACCTTTTCCAATATAACTCTATGTTACGCTTGGGTCGGCGTGGTGGCCATTTTGATTATTTGACGATAACGAAAAACACAAACTTGATAGAGGCTAACCCAAGGAACATGTATATGATATTTCACAAGAGTGGAATAAGTGGTTTCGGAGGAGATGTCGTTTGAAATTTCCTTAAATTTGACCTAGTTTTAGCCATGGCGGCCATCTTGGATGACTGACGGCCGTGAAAAACAAAAATCTGAGAGGGACTATCCCAAATATCATTGTGCTTAAGTTTCATCAAAATCCTTCATGCGGTTTCAGAGAAGATGTCATTTTTAAACTTTTCCTATATAACTCTATGTAAGTTTTGGGACGCCGTGCGGCCATTTTGATTATTCGACGATAACGAAAAACACAAACTTAATAGTGGCCAACCCAAGCAACATGTATATGATATTTAAGTAGAATGGAATCAGTGATTTCGGAGGAGATGTCGTTTGAAATTTACTTAAATTTGACCTAGTTTTAGCCATGGCGGCCAGCTTGGATGACTGGTGGCCACGAAAAACATAAATCTGACAAGGACTATCCCAAATATCGTTGTGCTTAAGTTTCCTCAAAATCTTTCGGGCGGTTTCAGAGAAGATGTAATTTTTAACCTTTTCCTATATAACTCTATGTAAACTTTGGGTCGCCGTGGCGGCCATTTTGATTATTTGACGATAACGAAAAACACAGACTTGATAGACGCTAACCCAAGGAACATGTAGATGATATTTCCCAAGAATGTAATAAGTGGTTTCGGAGGAGATGTCGTTGGAAATTTACTGAAATTTGACCTAGTTTTAGCTATGGCAGCCATCTTTGATGACTGGCGGCCGTGAAAAACACAAATCTGAGAGGGACTATCCCAAATATCATTGTGCTTAAGTTTCATCAAAATCTTTCAGGCGTTTTCAGAGAAGATGTAATTTTTAACCTTTTCCTATATAACTCTTATGTAAATTTTGGGTCGCCGTGGCGGCCATTTTGATTATTTGACGATAACGAAAAACACAAACTTGATAGAGGCTAACCCATGGAACATGTACATGATATTTCACAAGAATGGAATACTTTTTTGTATGGATGGACAGAAAGGCGGATGGACGGATGGCCAAGGTACACTATATACACTATATACTATAAAATTTGAAAGACTTTTATTTCCAATTTCTTTCCGATGTACAGCTTGAAAGTTCAAAATACAACGTACAAAGCAACATTATAGTTTTCATAAATGCATATTCATAAATAAATGTTATTTATTTATACATTTGATATAATGTACCTGTGAAGACCATCATAGTCTACTGTACGTATCACATCCAGTCTGTAGTCTGTCCAGTATAGTCTCCTGTAACCAAATATAGAAGATTAACTGATTGGTTGATCGAGTGAGTGATTGAGTGAGTGAGTGTGAGTGAGTGAGTGAGTGAGTGAGTGAGTGAGTGAGTGAGTGAGTGAGTGAGTGAGTGAGTGTGAGTGAGGAGTGAGTGAGTGAGTGAGTGAGTGAGTGAGGAGTGAGTGAGTGAGTGAGTGAGTGAGTGAGTGAGTGAGTGAGTGAGTGAGTGAGTGAGTGAGTGAGTGAGTGAGTGAGTGAGTGAGTGAGTGAGTGAGTGAGTGAGTGAGTGAGTGATAATATGTAACATCCAACCTGTATGTAGATATGCATTCCTACTAAAGCCTGTTTGTACGTAACTATTTTTTGTAACCTCATGTTGTCAATTATGTTGTGGATTGAGTGAAATAAAAGATATACATGTCAAATAATAGCTGTAGCCTCCTGTAATCAAATATTACAAATAAAAGATATACTTGTAAAACAATAGCTGTAGCCTTCTGTAATCAAATATTACAAATAAAAGATATACTTGTAAAACAATAGCTGTAGCCTCCTGTAATCAAATATTACAAATAAAAGATATACTTGTAAAACAATAGCTGTAGCCTCCTGTAATCAAATATTACAAATAAAAGATATACTTGTAAAACAACAGCTGTAGCCTCCTGTAATCAAATATTACAAATAAAAGATATACTTGTAAAACAATAGCTGCAGCCTCCTGTAATCAAATATTACAAATAAAAGATATACTTGTAAAACAATAGCTGTAGCCTCCTGTAATCAAATATTACAAATAAAAGATATACTTGTAAAACAATAGCTGTTGTCTCCTGTAATCAAATCTTACAAATAAAAGATTGACTGACAGATTGACTGACTGATTGATTGAGTGAGTGATTGAGTGATTAATTGATGATATGTATCACATCCAGCCTGTAGTCTCCTGTAATCATGTATTACAAATAAAAGATTGACAGATTGATTTCTTTGATTGATTGATTGATTGACTGATTGAAATGCTCAGAGGATAGTCATTAAATACAGGACTGCTCTGTTTAAATCGCCATTCGATGCACAAGGCAAGAAATGGCGCCAGTGAGACTCGAACCCGTGATCCTTGCATTCAGTCTAACCACTATCCACTGCGTAACCACATTAATGTAGTATCTTCTTAACTTCAACGCCCGACACCTCTTTCCCCTGTAGATAAAGCACATGCTGCCCCACAAACCTCATTAACACATGGCAGAACACATGGTAAAGAATTATGGCCAAATTGAGCTCTGACAATGGTGGGCGGGGTTTATGAAATTCTACATATCTATGAATTGTGCGAGCCCCAGCTCCCTACTCTATGACTGATATACCTGGTTATTATATCAAGACTCAAACTTGAAGGGGAGACAACCTTGCCCAACTTCAGGTCCACGCGGTTACTTCCGTCCATGAAGGCTCGCACAATACGCGGCAGATGACGCGGCTTACGTCCGTAGTCCGTGTAAAACATATACCTAAGAAAGCAGAAGTATCGTCAGTTTAATGCAATATCATCACTAATTTCTCTTTAGTATCAATTATTATTTTCTCTTTAGTACCAATTATTATTTTCTCTTTAGTACCAATTATTATTAATTATTATTTTCTCTTTAGTACCAATTATTATTTATACCATGACACAATTTCAAAAAAAGTCATTTGGTTAAAAAATTAAGTGAGAAACAACGATTTAAGGACTCAGAGTATCAAATATTTACTATGGGTTTCTACATATATATATTAAATTCAACTCTGGTTGGATCGGAAAAGGGGATTATGCAGAAGAACCCCACTCATTTAAAGCTGATAAGTGAATACAATTTAGGTATTTTTCCCTTAGAATTGATCTATGTTCCTCTAAAATCAAACTAGAACTATCACTGAAGATGATAAATACCCTCATTTAAATTCTAAGTCAATTGAATTGGGTTTAAAGGCGCACCAACACATGAAAGGTTATATGGCGCCTAACAGGAATGAAAATGCCAGACTCATCCTCCATTTACATCAAGAAAAAATATGTAGAATGGGCCTATTGTTACCTACAGAACTGCAGAGCTGCTGCAAATTCTATAGTACACAAGCCATTTATTATGCAGCCATGTTCCCACGCTTGCATATGCGGTGTCATGATAAAGACCTTGAATGAGCATGATAAAATACGACAAAATGAATATGAATGTTTTCGGGGGAGATGGGGTGGGGGGGTTCCTACCCCTTTGCATGTGACGGTGTCTTTGCATTGGTTGCATTCTACCCCGGCAATCATACGGGAGAAAATTCTAAGTCAAACAAGGGGCCATAATTCTGTAATAAATTAGGCAATCAACAATGGGTGATGTAGAGGGACATTAGATCATCAGTTGTTATGTGTATATGAAATTTGGGAACAACCCATTCAAAACTGTTTGTGGAATGCAAGTAATAAAACTGTGTTACGCGATGCGACAAAAAGGTGATACCCGAAGCGACGGGACATTATGGACAAGGTGTTCCTATACAGTCCCCACCTCTGGTCAAGTTAAAAATTCTTTTTCAAGCATTTTGAGAATTAATCCAAATTCGGTGAAAGCGGGGGTATAAAAACAGGTGTTCAGACTCCTTTCAAAGCGGGGGTATAAAAACAGGCGTTCAGACTCCTTTCAAAGCGGGGGTATAAAAACAGGCATTCACACTCCTTTCAAAGCGGGGGTATAAAAACAGGCGTTCACACTCCTTTCAAAGCGGGGGTATAAAAACAGGAGTTCTAACTCCTTTCAAAGCGGGGGTATAAAAACAGGCGTTCACACTCCTTTCAAGGCGGGGGTATAAAAATAGGAGTTCACACTCCCTTCAAAGCGGGGGTATACAAACAGGCATTCAAACTCCTTTCAAAGCGGGGGTATAAAAATAGGCGTTCACACTCCTTTCAAAGCGGGGGTATAAAAACAGGCGTTTACACTCCTTTCAAGGCGGGGGTATAAAAATAGGCGTTCACACTCCTTTCAAAGCGGGGGTATAAAAACAGGCATTCACACTCCTTTCAAAGCGGGGGTATAAAAACAGGCGTTCACACTCCTTTCAAAGCGGGGGTATAAAAACAGGCATTCACACTCCTTTCAAACGGGGGTATAAAAACAGGAGTTCTAACTCCTTTCAAAGCGGGGGTATAACAACAGGCGTTCACACTCCTTTCAAGGCGGGGGTATAAAAATAGGAGTTCACACTCCTTTCAAAGCGGGGGTATACAAACAGGCATTCAAACTCCTTTCAAAGCGGGGGTATAAAAATAGGCGTTCACACTCCTTTCAAAGCGGGTGTATAAAAACAGGCGTTCACACTCCTTTCAAGGCGGGGGTATAAAAACAGGCATTCACACTCCTTTCAAAGCGGGGGTATAAAAACAGGCGTTCACACTCCTTTCAAAGCGGGGGTATAAAAATAGGCGTTCACACTCCTTTCAAAGCGGGGGTATAAAAACAGGCGTTCACACTCCTTTCAAAGCGGGGGTATAAAAACTGGAGTTCACACTCCTTTCAAAGTTGTGAATTCACTGAAAAAATGTTAAAATCATGCTGTGAAGGTAGCTTTTGTTGTGTTTTTAGTCATCAATTCATTTTAACACACACGCCCTCTCATACAAACTTCTTATTTATAAAATAAAACATAACCATTTGTCCGCTCCAGGTGCCAACCACATTATATGTTAACTTTTCATTTCATTAAAATTCTTGAGTTTTAAATATCAAAATATTGAGGTATAAATCACCCTCTGGTTGGATCGACAGCGACAGATTTGCAGTTCTGCATCCCATCGTTGATGATATTCTTCTGCCGCCCACTGGCCGTGTTATACAGTGCAATCCTCTTGGCCAGACAGTCCACAATGTACAGATTGTGCCCCATCCAGTCGTATGACAAACTACACGGTTTGGGCAGACTTCCAATATTCAGTTCAATTTTACCAGCATTACCTGAGTCTGATTTATACACCTACAACAAAAATTGTAGCAAATTAAATGTTGACCTATTTTAACAAGAGTACAAGCTTAATAAGAGCATGTGATTTCAAGCCACTGTTCAAATTGATGTAAATCCCTGTGTGGGCTAAACTAGAGCTTCAAAACTTAATTCAAGTTGGTTGTTTGTTCAAAAAAAAAAAAAGCTTTGAACCAGAGAGTTCTGAAAAACTTCGAGAAAGGTGAAAGCAATATCAAAATCGTATGACAGACAAAAAAGAAATGACCAATTGAAGGATATTCTAAAACGGATATGGGAGCCGCCATTTTGAGAACTATGATGTAAAGATTATTCATAAATATCATTTAAAGCAAAGACAATCACTGCAAATGAATGCAAAATCCTTTACTGGTCATATAAAGCATTATTGCCATTGAATATACATATTTTTCATACAGTTGCTGTATTGTTTTCCCTATAAATCAGTAAATTTTCATATTTATAAATATTTCATACATGGTCATTTAGAACTGTGATGTCATATCTCTCAAAATGGCAGCTTCCATACCATTTTCAACAGAACGTTCAAATAATCATTATCTTCTTTGTTTATCATCTAATTTGATAATCAATAGTAAAGGTTATTTGGCTGTCACTACATACCCTTTAACATTGCCTGTACAATAAACCACATAGCTTTGGACCACTCAATATTCAACTCAGCTGTAAGATTTAACATTGCTTGTACAATAAATCACACAGCTTTGGGTCACTCAATATTCAACTCAGCTGTAAGATTTAACATTACTTGCACCATAAACCACACAGCTCTGGACCACTCAATATTCAACTCAGCTATAAGATTGAACATAGCTTGCACAATTAACCACACAGCTTTGGACCATTCAATATTCAACTCAGCTGTAAGATTAAACATTGCTTGTACAATAAACTACACAGCTTTGGACCACTCAATATTCAACTCAGCTGTAAGATTTAACATAGCTTGCACAATTAACCACACAGCTTTGGACCATTCAATATTCAACTCAGCTGTAAGATTTAACATTGATTGTACAATTAACCACACAGCTTTGGACCACTCAATATTCAACTCAGCTGTAAGAATTAACATATCTTGCACAATAAACCACACAGCTCTGGACCACTCAATATTCAACTCAGCTGTAAGATTTAACATTGCTTGTACAATAAACCACATAGCTTTGGACCACTCAGTATTCAACTCAGCTGTGAGATTTAACATTGCATGTACAATAAACCACACAGCTGTAGACCACTCAATATTCAACTCAGCTGTAAGATTTAACTTTGTTTGAACAATAAACCACCCAGCTTTGGACCACTCAATATTCAACTCAGCTGTAAGATTTCACATTGCTTGTACAATGAACCACACAGCTTTGGACCACTCAATACTCAACTCAGTTGTAATATTTAGCATTGCTTGTACAATAAACCACTCTGCTTTGGACCACTCAATATTCAATTTAGCTGTAAAATTGAACATTGCTTGTACAATAAACCACACAGCTTTGGATCACTCAATATTCAACTCAGTTGTAAGATTTAACATTGCTTGCACAACAAAAGTATCAAGAATTGCAGGGCAATCCATAGTCCCCCACCGGCCCAGACAAGCATTTTCCGGACATTTCCTATGATGGAGGTCAAAGATCAAGGTCAAGGTCATAATGACCTTATTTTGATACGCGACACACCGCTATCCCAAGATGTATTCACATACTAAGTTTGGTATATCGAAGTGTTATAGTATTGAAAATACAGTCCGGACAAGCATTTTCTATGACAGAGGTCACAGGTCAAGGTCACAATGACCTTATTTTGGTACGCGACACACCGCTATCCCAAGATGTATCCACATACAAAGTTTGGTATCTCTAAGTGTTATAGTATTGAAAATACGGTCTGGACAAGCACTTTCTATGACAAAGGTCACAGGTCAAGGTCATAGTGACATTATTTTGGTATGTGACAGACCGCTTTCCAAAGACGTATCTACATACCAAGTTTGGTATCTCAAAGTCTTATAGTATTGAAAATATGGCCTGTACAGTCCAGACAAACATTTTCTATGACAGAGGTCACAGGTCAAGGTCACAATGACCTTATTTTGGTATGCGACACACCGCTATCCCTAGATGTATCCACATACCAAGTTTGGTATCTCTAAGTGTAGTAGTATTGAAAATACGGTCCGGACAAGCATTTTCTATGACAGAGGTAACAGTTCAAGGTCACAATGACCTTATTTTGGTACGCGACATACCGCTATCCCAAGATGTATTCACATACTAAGTTTGGTATATCTAAGTGTTATAGTATTGAAAATACAGTCCGGACAAGCATTTTCTATGACAGAGGTCACAGGTCAAGGTCACAATGACCTTATTTTGGTACGCGACACACCGCTATCCCAAGATGTATCCACATACAAAGTTTGGTATCTCTAAGTGTTATAGTATTGAAAATACGGTCCAGACAAGCATTTTCTATGATAAGAGATCACATGTCAAGGTCACAATGACCTTATTTTGGTACGCGACACACCGCTATCCCTAGATGTATCCACATACCAAGTTTGGTATCTCTAAGTGTAGTAGTATTGAAAATACGGTCCGGACAAGCATTTTCTATGCATTTTCTATGACAGAGGTAACAGTTCAAGGTCACAATGACCTTATTTTGGTACGCGACATACTGCTATCCCAAGATGTATCCACATACCAAGTTTGGTATCTCAAAATCTTATACTATTGAAAATATGGCCCGGACAAGCATTCGGAAGGACGGACAGAAGGACGGACAGAAGGACGGACAGAAGGACGGACAGAAAGACGGACGGAAGGACAGGGTGCAAACTTATAGTCCCGTCGGGACCGGTGCGGGAATAATAAACCACACAGCTTTGGACCACTCAATATTCAACTCAGTTGTAAGATTTGACATTGTTTGCACAATAAACCACACAGCTTTGGACCACTCAATATTCAACTCAGCTGTAAGATTTAACATTGCTTGTACAATAAACCACACAGCTTTGGACCACTCAATATTCAACTCAGTTGTAAGATTTAACATTGCTTGCACAATAAACCACACAGCTTTGGACCACTCAATATTCAACTCAGTTGTAAGATTTAACATTGCTTGCACAATAAACCACACTTCTTTGGACCACTCAATGGTAAGGTCACTAGAACATGTGGGTTTTCTCTTCGTTGTCCAGTTCCCTCTGACTTGACCCTGTCATAGGTATCAGTATGAGTTATTTGTAGTTATGTAGCTCGGTTTGTAATCAATACAGTTTTAGCACCTCACCCTTGAAATATAAAAGCTCACTTTTATACAAAACTTTGTGTATATCTGTGACCATGTGATATGAATTCCTGACCATAATACACAGGCGTCTCAATAAGTACCTTATCTTCCTTTGTATCTATCCAAAACAGTGTCTCTGACGAGAAATGATAATCTAGGTCTCCGATACTGCCGGAGACCAAGTGTTCTACCTCTGTACCATTCAAATTCATCCGGGTGATGTTGTTCGGTGTGCCCACATACAACTTGGCAATCCCACCTGAGGTAGAAAAACATTATGATGGTTGGTGAAAATGTCCCATGATGTGTGTGAGAAGTACAAAGGTTAACAGTCTCTGAGCTTGATTTAGTTGGCTTGTTTGAATGTTGTTTTAAGTCATTTTAGCACATGTTAGGCCATATATGATGGTTTATTTTTTGTGGTAGAGGTAGACCACCCAATGTGTCCTGGGTAGAACCAATACTGTATACCACCTGCCATTCGTAAGAATCAACGCTTTCTCAATTGACATTTTTTCAGGGCAAAAGAAAAGAATATAGAAGGTGCCTTAGGAACACATGGACAGGCTAGCCTTGAACTGATATGTTGAGCCAAACCCAGCATATTCAGAGAAGTGATCACATGTTGGAATGTTACTTATGACCAACTAGATGTCACGCCCGTTATTTCAGTAAAACTTCCACACAGCTACCACTTATGGTTTAAGAGAAGTTGCAATCGCATATTGTCTTGTTTAAATCTACTTTTAGCCATCATGGTGGCCATCTTGGATTTCTGACTGACCTGAATTTTATTCAGGACCATGCAACTGGATGTGTATAATATTACTTGTAAGTTTTATGAAAAATGGACAAGTAGTATCAGAGGAGTAGTTGTCACAAGTTTTTACTATATAACTCTATTTAAGAAATTTGTATAATCCATGATTAAATAGGTTACTCACCTTCTGATACCTTACATGTGTGGTTATCTGCGAGGGTGAAAAACTGTCTACACGTGCACACAAAACTTCCTGCTGTATTTGTACATTTCTGATCACACATGCCGAAGTCTTCACATTCGTCATAATCTGGAACAATGTTTACTTTGTAATTACGCGCAATTAAAGACACTATTTTTTTCAAAACAAGTAATTAAAGATCGTCATCACGCACATGCCAATAATACGCAATCACCAGTAGTGAAATTCGACAGTTTGCATAAACAGTCGGTGACAAGTGTGATTAGCCTGTGAAGAGCTCACTTTGATGTCGCCGCTGACATTGATGACAAACACATTTCATAGCGAGTAAGAAAAATCATTTGGATTTAAATGGAATTTCGACATATCCAATTTCAATACAACCAGAATCAAAATGAATACTTAAAGGAAATTTGACGGGACTTTGAAAATATTTCGACACAGATGAAATTTTGCCTAAACGATTTTCCCATACCAAGTTTCAACTGTATATGCAACCTCTATATGGCTTTTGGTAACCGAGTAATGAACTTCATGAAAAACTTTAATAATGTGTGAAAAGTAGATTAGTCACTCATACTGACCGACTTTTGGTAGGAAATACTGCTGCCATGTAGATGTTAACATGTGTGAAGTTTAAAAGCTATACTAAGAGGCTTGCAATGACTAAAAACTTGGACTTGAAATTTTACTGTTTAACCTTTTGTTTACGAACATACAGGAACAGGAAAGGCTAACACGTTTGTTGGCCAGGCATAACAAATTTAATAAGTTCATCAGAGTTTGAAGAGTCCAAGGATACTGATGACCTAGAAATGTGAGCTACGCTCCGCCCTACGTACTTGGATCGGCCCGAAACTTTCAGGACGGCTGTACATGGATTAAGTGTGAAAAGATATCAAAATATAGGGATTATTTAACTGCTGGGATCGATTATAGGGAGATCCTTCATGAGATGGTAGATGTGTTGTTCTTTTCACGAACGAGCGTATGCAAGTGAAACAACAAAACATGCCTACCGTCGAGTGAAGGATTTCCATATAATCGAACATAGCAGTTAAATAATCTATTTGTTACATTTTAAATCAGTTTATGCATGATTTTAACCGAAATTATTTGCTTTATTGAACATTTTCGGTGGATGACGTCGACGTCAGCATCACTTTTTTGACGTCATAACTCAACATCAGAGTTTGTTTTTTTGTGTTTTCGGAGTTAATATTTAGCGATTATGAATATTCTTTCACTGAGAAATCTTTCGCGTATAAAAATGTAATAAATATGTATATTGTCTGAAACTATTTATCTTCAAGTATCAATGTTTAAAAAGACTAGGTCTAGGGGAGTTAGTAACACAACTTAATACATACCTTAATCAGACCCGATGAAGTATAAGAAGTATGTTGAACTTGATCATAGTGACCTACTTGTAATATAAATGTTTGGTTCTCATCTTCATGTATCTGTGTTAAAAGAGTCCAGTTCTACTAAAGTCCTATCACGCAGAAGCCATTTTCAAGGTCAATTTTCGTGTGACTGTAAAACTGGATATATTCTATGGAAACCCTATCCAGGTTATTATCCAAGAACCATTGGCAATATCCCCAAACCCCAAATGGATCATATATATATAAAGTTTCAAGAACACAGAAAACACGACATGTAAAACTTAAGATAATGTCCCAAAACCTTTAACTAGGTTAAGTAAAGTTCACTGTGACCTTGAACATTGACTTGGTTGTCATCTGATCAACCTCAAATGGATCATACTTACAAAGCTTTATAAACATAGGCCATCTAAAACTTGAGATTTAGGGCTGACCCCAATTTCAGGGTAAAGTCTTTATTTCACAGTGACCCTGAGTAGATTGGACCAATAGAACTCAACATTAACGTTAAAGGGAAGCAAGTGATGTTACCAAACTGGGGCCATACTTAAAATATTTAATGTTTGCCCCTTCCAGACTGACCCGAAAAAACGAGCCCGACCCCAATATTTTTTTCTCACTTTTAGACCTTTTTTTTTCTTTTTCTAAATTGCCGATTGCATCGAGATGATAACACAAGTATTTTCTGTTCAAATAGTGGCGCCAAGGGGTTCTCAGATTTTACATACGAGTTAAATAGCACAATCCTTAAACAATCTTCTCAGAAACTATGTCAGAGCCAGGCAGGTCTAATAGCATGTACCAAACATTCTTAAAATTTAAAAAATCTTCTCTGAACCCACAAGGTGTACGGCTCTCACATATCACATGCAGCATAAGCTTATATCCTCATACAAGTTTATTCAGTGGTGACTTCGGGCCAAATCTGGCTCCGCCCTGGGGTCATAGTTTTACATGAGTTATATAGGCAAATAACATATTTAACACATCTTCTTTTCTGAAACTACAGGAGATAGAGATGTTTAATTTGCCCTGCCCTATGGGTCACAGTTATACATAGTCATATAAGGGAACATACTGAAAAATCTTCCGTCTTAACTTACCAGACTTTTTGCTGACCCAATTGAACTGCTACTGCTGCACGTGTCTACAATGGACATGGTTATCAGAGGAGCGAATTAGGCCATTTTGGAATTATTTTTTTTAAAACTTCGTATTGATTTTCATTTACAAATACATGCCAGTTCAATCTATTAATTAAAACATGGCAGTTCTTATGTTAAATTTTTTTTTAAAAAAAATAATAATATATTTTGAATACCTACCGACCAACATTTGAAATTAGGGTTGGGAAAGGGCAAACAGGGTGGCCTGGGCTATATACAGTGACTGGTGTCATATACCTATACAGTAATTGGTGTCCGTTTCATTTACAACGTAGCCTTTGCTGCATTTGCACGTGGCCTGACTCTCACCGAACATGTGACACGTGTATGCTGGGTCATCATGGGGACATAATGACGATGGATTTCTCAGGCATGGATTCAAGTCAGCTGAAAATACAAGTTTGTATAACTGCAAAATAGCAAACTTATTATAAACCTATCAATAATATATACATAGTACCTCCATTTTCTTAAAATTATATAAAAAAAAACAGTATCACTACTAACGTTTTCTGATTCTGTATACATGTGCTACATATGTCTATGATTCTGTACCACTATACATACACTACATATGTCTATGTTTCTGTACCACTATACATACACTACATATGTCTATGATTCTGTACCACTATACATACACTACATAATTATGTCTATGATTCTGTACCACTATACACATACTACATATGTCTATGATTCTGTACCACTATACATACACTACATATGTCTATGATTCTGTACCACTATACACATACTACATATGTCTATGATTCTGTACCACTATACATACACTACATATGTCTATGATTCTGTACCACTATACACATACTACACATGTCTATGTTTCTGTACCACTATACCTGTACTACATACGTCTATGATTCTGTACCACTATACACATACTACATATGTCTATGATTCTGTACCACTATACCTGTACTACATACGTCTATGATTCTGTACCACTATACCTGTACTACATATGTCTATGATGTTGACCTCGACGCCATGTCATCGCCCACCTGTTTTAACAAACTAATCTACTATACTGAGCTATATGTGTCTATGATGTTGACGTCGACGCCATGTGACATCGTCGCCTACCTGTGTTAACAATCTTATCTACTATACTGGGCTACATAAACGGATTATTAATAGAGTAAGTGTTCTTGGGGTTTGGGTGGTGTGGGAAAGTGTTGGTGGGGAGGGGAGGGGAGGGTATTTTACCATAACAATCATCACAAGGGAGGCAAGCCATACAGTAGATATTTTACCATAATAATTATCAAAAGGGAGATAAGCCACACACGGCACGCAGTAGAGATCCTACCATAATAATTATCACAAGAAAGGTAAGGCTAAAGCCATACAGTAGAGATCTTACCATCATAACTATCACAAGGGAGGTAAGCCATACAGTAGAGAACTTACCACAATAAATATCAAAAGGGAGGTAAGCCATACAGTAGAGATCTTACTATAATAAATATCACAAGGGAGGTAAGCCATGCATCAGAGAACTTACCATACTAACTATAACAAGGTAAGTAAGCCATACAGTAGAGGTCTTACCATAATAATTACCACAAGAGAGATAAGCCACACATGGCACAGTAGAGATCTTACCATAATAATGATCACAAGGGAGGTAAGGCTAAAGCCATACAGAAGAGATCTTGCCATAATAAATATCACAAGGGAGATAAGCCATAAAGCATAGAACTTACATAATAAATATTACAAGGGAGGTCAGCCATACAGTAGAGAACTTACCATAATAACTATCATAAGGGAGGCAAGCCATACAGTAGACATCTTACAATAATAATTATCACAAGGGAGGTAAGCCATACAGTAGAGATCTTACCATTAAAGGCATTAATACTTAACACAGAGAGATAAGCCACACACGGCACACAGTAGAGATCTTAATTATCACAAAGAAGGTAAGCCATATAGTAGAGATCTTACCATAATAATTATCACAAGGGAGGTAAGCCACTCAGTAGAGATCTTACCATAATAATTATCACAAGGGAGGTAAGCCACTCAGTAGAGATCTTACCATAATAATTATCACAAGGGGGGTAAGCCATCTCTGAGTGACAACTTGCATACCCACTACACAGCTTTGTTAAGGGGATACAGCTGTTGTCCAGAGGGCACTGGTATTCCCGCACACTGCATGCCGTGGATGCATCAACTGAAATATACCCGATGAATCTTATTTACTAAAACAGTCATATAACGGACATGAGACACACCCAAAATTGTAAAGATAAAGCTACTTCATACACCCAGTCATGCATTGTCAGTAAATAACTTTTGACAACCTTTTTTAGGTCAGGTAAACGTAAAACATGATCATCATACTTGTGAAAGAAAGAAAATGCTAATAATATTTATCGTAAAGTAAAGCATTAAGCAATTAAAAGAATAGCATTTCTTGCATTTTGCCCTACTTTAGTTAAAATCTATTTTATGGAAGGTAACTTACAAGGTAAGGGATGTAATTTGCAAAAATGTAAGGCAGGTAAATAATAATAATTTAAGGGAGGTAATGTAAGGGATGCAAATTACAACAATATCAGGAAGTTAAATTTTGACAATGTAAGGGAAGTAGCTTACAACAATTTAAGGAAGGTAACTTACAACCATGTAAGTGATGTGAAAAATTAATGTAAGGGATGTTTGTTTGTTTGTTTGTTTGTTTGTTTGTTTGTTTGTTTGTATTGTGTTTTACGTCATTTTCAACACATGTAAGGTTATATATGATGGTCGATTTTTTGTGATGGCGGCAGACCACCCACTTTTCCTGGGAAGAACCAGTACTGTACACCTCCCACCATCAGTAAGAATCGATACTTCTTCACTTACAAGTCAATGTAAATTACCACATTGTAAGGGAGGTAACTTATGTAAGGGTGTAGATTGCAACAATTTAAGGGAGGTAACTTACAATGATTAATGTCAGGGATGCAAATTACCACAATTTAAAGGAAGTAACTTACAACAATGTTACTCACTACAATCATTAGACCAGTCATATAACCATGAGTTGGGGACAGGCATTCTGTGAGATAACAATGTTACATAAATGTTAGGGAGATAATTAATAACAAACTAATACAAGGTAGGTAACTATCCACACTGTTTCTCTTCCAAGATGTCAATACCAACATTAGTACAATCATAACTTATAAGTAGGTAACTTACAACACTGTAAAAGAGGTAACCTTGACAATTCACAGACAGTAACTTACAACACTGTTAAGGACATAACCTCGACAATTCAAGGACAGTAACTTACAACACTGTTAAGGACATAACCTTGACAATTCAAGGACAGTAACTTACATCACTGTTAAGGAGGTAACCTTGACAATTCAAGGACAGTAACTTACAACACTGTTAAGGACATAACCATGACAATTCACAGACAGTAACTTACAACACTGTTAAGGAGGTAACCTTGACAATTCAAGGACAGTAACTTACAATACTGTAAAGGAGGTAACCTTGACAATTCAAGTAACTTACAACACTGTAAAGGAGGTAACATTGACAATTCACAGTCAGTAACTTACAGCACTGTAAAGGAGGTAACCTTGACAATTCACGGACAGTAACTTACAGCTCTGTAAAGGAGGTAACCTTGCAATTCAAGTAACTTACAGCACTGTAAAGGAGGTAACCTTGCAATTCAAGTAACTTACAGCACTGTAAAGGAGGTAACCTTGCAATTCAAGTAACTTACAGCACTGTAAAGGAGGTAACCTTGCAATTCAAGCAACTTACAGCACTGTAAAGGAGGTAACCTTGCAATTCAAGCAACTTACAGCACTGTAAAGGAGGTAACCTTGACAATTCACAGACAGTTACTTACAGCACTGTAAAGGAGGTAACCTTGCAATTCAAGCAACTTACAGCACTGTAAAGGAGGTAACCTTGACAGTTCAAGGACAGTAACTTACAGCAGTGTTTCACCCAAGCTATCAATACCATCACGTAACAATGACTTGAGGACACACTTACCGTATGATAACAATGTCAGGAAGGTAACTTACAGCAATGTATGGAAGGTAACTTACAGCAATGTATGGAAGGTAACTTACAGCAATGTATGGTATGGAAGGTAACTTACAGCAATGTATAAAAAGGTAACTTACAGGAATGTATGGAAGGTAACTTACAGCAATGTATGGAAGGTAACTTACAGCAATGTATGGAAGGTAACTTACAGCAATGTATGGAAGGTAACTTACAGCAATGTATGGAAGGTAACTTAAGCAATATATGGAAGGTAACTTACAGCAATGTAAGGAAGGTAACTTACAGCAATGTATGGAAGGTAACTTACAGCCATGTATGGAAGGTAACTTACAGCAATGTGTGGAAGGTAACTGACAGCAATGCATGGAAGGTAACTTACAGCCATGTTTAGAAGGTAGCTTACAGCAATGTATGGAAGGTAACTTACAGCTATGTATGGAAGGTAACTTACAGTGATGTATGGAAGGTAACTTACAGCAATGCATGGAAGGTAGCTTACAGCGATGTATGGAAGGTAACTTACAGCGATGTCAGGAAGGTAACTTACAGCAAGGTATGGAAGGTAACTTACAGCTATGTATGGAAGGTAACTTACAGCGATGTATGGAAGGTAACTTACAGCAATGCATGGAAGGTAGCTTACAGCGATGTATGGAAGGTAGCTTACAGCAATGTCAGGAAGGTAACTTATAGCATTGCATGGAAGGTAACTTACAGCAATGTATGGAAGGTAACTTGTATGGAAGGTAACTTACAGCAATGCATGGAAGGTAACTTACAGCGATGCATGGAAGGTAACTTACAGCAATGCATGGAAGGTAACTTACAGCAATGCATGGAAGGTAACTTACAGCGATGTCAGGAAGGTAACTTATAGCAATGCACTGAAGGTAACTTACAGCAATGCATGGAAGGTAACTTACAGCAATGCATGGAAGGTAACTTACAGCAATGCATGGAAGGTAACTTACAGCAATGCATGGAAGGTAACTTACAGCAATGCATAGAAGGTAACTAACAGCAATGCATGGAAGGTAACTTACAGCAATGCTTGGAAGGTAACTAACAGCAATGCATGGAAGGTAACTTACAGCAATGCATGGAAGGTAACTTACAGCGATGTATGGAAGGGAACTTACAGTGATGTATGTAACTTACAGCAATGCATGGAAGGTAACTTACAGCAATGTATGGAAGGTAACTTACAGCAATGCCAGGAAGGTAATTTACAGCAAAGCATGGAAGGTAACTTACAGCATGTATGGAAGGTAACACTTACAGCAATGCATGTAAGGTAACTTACAGCAATGTATGGAAGGTAACTTACAGCAATGTATGGAAGGTAACTTTCAACAAGTATGGAAGGTAACTTTCAACAATGTATGGAAGGTAATTTTCAACAATGTTATTTCAAACAAGTTGTCAATACCATTATTGGAACCATCACATAACCCTGAGTTGGGAACACACTTCCTGTGTGATAATAATGTTAAAGGAAGGTAATTTACAACCCTGTAAGGGAGATAACTTAGAACAATGTGAAGACAGTGACTGACACACAACCCCACCCTGGGGACACACAGCCCTGCCCCGGGGACCACACAGCCCCGCCCCGGTGACACACTTCCCATGTGATAACAATATAAGGGAGCTAATATACAAAAGAGTATCCAAGGTAGGTGACTTACAACAATGTTTTTCATCCGAGTTGTCAGTACAATCGTTAGAACCATCACATAGCCATGCGTTGGGGATACACTTCCCGTTATCACAAGTATATTCAGTTCCATTGCAAGCTTCCGAATCTGGAAAATGATAATAAAAGAAAATATTTGTTAATGGGAGTAAAAACTGATGATATTAAAATATGTATGTTCGGACATTTTTTAAAAAGATTTTTTTGTAAAACTTTAAGATAAAACACAAACAACGATAGTTCAAACATATATATATATATAACAACATGTCATACGCATATATATATATAACAACATGTCATACACATATATGATATAACAACATGTCATACACACATATATATATATATATAACATGTCATACACATATATATATATATAACAACATGTCATACACATATATATATAACATGTCATACACATATATATATCTAACAACATGTCATACACATATATATATAACATGTCATACACATATATATATCTAACAACATGGCATACATATATATATATGTATAACAACATGTCATACACATATATAGGTTGGCAAATATAGATATATATAACAACATGTCATACACATATATACATAACAACATGTCATACACATATATATAACAACATGATATATATATAACAACATGTCATACACACATATATATAACAACATGTCATACACATACATAGGTCTGCAAACATAGATATATATAACAACATGTCATACACATATATACATAACAACTTGTCATACACATATATATATACAATATAACAACATGTCATACACATATATAGGGCTGCAAACATAGATATAAATAACAACATGACATACATAACAACATGTCATACACAACAATATGTCATACACATATAGTTCTGCAAACATACATATATATAACAATATGTCATAAATAACAACATGTCATACACATGTCATACACATATAATACATAACAACATGTCATACACATATATACATAACAACATGTCATACAGATATAATCAACTTGCATTTTATAACTGATCAATTTCCTCTTTTCTTTCTTTTTTGCAATATGCCTTTTCATTACTGTTATCATTAAAGCAACAAAGATTAATAGTGGTACATAGACACTCTCATTGACTACCTTCCCTTTACCTGAAATATAATCTGGGAAAACATTGAGGCAGTGTGGTCACGTTGCTATTCTTAACCTGCAAGCTGTAAGCAACTGTTGTTTGTAAAGGGTAAGTATTATATGCACCCAGCCTGCCCCGATTTAAACAAAAGGCGTCTAAGAACTGACCAAAATAAGTTTAGCAAAGACACAAAATAGAAGACCAACTTACGACAGCCGAGAGGTTCGTCAGTGTTATCACCGCAATCATTGTCGTGATCGCAGAAGTGCGATCGCATCACACATCGACAATTATCACAAAGAAACTGGTCATCACTACAGGGGCGACAACTCTGTGTGGCTTCTGTAACAAACAACATAACCAACTATTAAGGAGGAGAAAAGAAAGTCATTCTCCATGTTTTTACCAACTAAGTCCTTATTCTAACGTTTTGCCTTGTTTTAATTCTAGAATTGAAAGAATTTCACTATTTTTGCAGGCTTTAAACAAAGTGGGTTACACATCAAATATAAACAAAACAAAAACATAAGAACAGAACATAAAAGACATTGACCTTATAACCCAAAACAAATATTTTAATAAGGCCAAAAAGAAAAATAGATGCGCTTCCGATTGCCCGACCGACTCTGTTTTTAAGGGACTGACCCTAAAAAATATTACGCCAAAATGATTTTTTCTTTTAATTTGTTCTTAACGATGATTTATCACAGAGCTTACTTAATGGAAGTGAAACGTAACACCATTCTATATTTTCTGTAATCCACTGGGCATTGGTGGTATAACTATGCAAAGTATTACCGAACAATAGTGGTGTTCCGATTAATCGATCTGATCGATCATCGATCAGTTATGCCTTTGATCTGATTAATCGATTACAATTTTTCATGATCGGCTTTACTCGGTTGTTGAAAATTATGGCTTATTTCATTCTCTTGTACTAAAATATACAAGAAAATAAAATGAGTCATAATTTTGCAACAAGTAATCACATGTTTATAGTGTGGGTATCACAACTTATTTTTTAAAATATCTGTTGGCCAGTTTAGTTCAGTTCTTTTATTACCAGAACATACTTGAAATGTGATTATTTTCTTCATTATAGTCTGAAAAAGGCTCACACTTGTCTTTTATAGCAGCCATGCTTAATCGATTATTGATCGATCATCAGTCAGTTAAATATTCTGATGATCGATCATGAATTTTCAGCCGATTTCCAACACTACCGAACAATACAGCAAAAGTTTAGATATTTAGGTAAGCCATATGTCATTTGCCTGGAATGTCATATGATACATTCAGAGTTGATCGTTAAATGTAAACAATGCGATGCTAATAAACTATTAACTCGAAATTAATTACTAAATGCTTGTTAAACAATGGTCTTCTGGTTTAAAGTGTCCTATTATTTGTAACAGGAACACGTAATTTAACTGTGACAGTCTTATTTGAGGTAAACTGACAACATCAAGGAGAAACTTTCACGTTTATCAGTACGGGTTTTATGTGATAAACTAAATCTCACAAGATCTTGCTCAAAAAAAAAATGTGCCCAGGCGACGAAAATTGCTCAACATCAGGAGGAGTAGAAATTCAGATAAATTCTTTAACAATTTATCAATTTGACCATTCAAATATTACGTAGGACGAGCGACTAAAAAACAAATGATCATGCCCTGGCACGTCTCCACTTTATACTGTTACTTTCCAGACTGCTTCACTGCGCATGTACCGTTTCACTCATACAAGCGACAGTCCAACACCGATTTCTTTGCCGTAAATTACGGCTAAATAAAGCGCATTCCAACCACGATCGTGGCCAAGTGTCTGATCTACGTTCTGTGTATTGGGATTTCACTCAATATTGTTTCCATAATGCACACGCATCACTTACATAAAGGAAGTAAGATGGCAGGATATCTACAAACTGCAAAAATGGTTACCCCTATAAAACAAGCAAGTAAACATAATGGCAGACTTCTACAGTCGTTTATATTTAAAAGCTGTGTAGCAGTCTAGTTACTTTCTTGAAATTTTCCAGAAATGAACACAGAAAATACAATGGTACTACATATAAGGAGTTGACTGAACAGGCAATAACTGTAAAAAAATATATTCAAACAGAATACTACGACAATATGCAGATCTTTACTTGATATTGCTCCTTTCCCGAAATTTTCAAAAACATCTGCTGAAAATGTAGGACTAAGGAGATGACATGGCGTAACCTTATTAATTTACAAGTACAAACAAGGACGGTAACTCCATAAAAGTTTTTTGAGGAGACAAGTTTGTAATGTTAATTACAAAAAGGTAAGACAACTCTGGAAAATGCCATGTATTACTTGAGACAGCTCCTATGTTAGACAACATGTGCTGTTCTATTTTGCATTATTTCTTTTCTGAAAGTTTCAAAAATTCTGTTAAGACCAGCTATGTGACAGAAAATAGAGCAGTAACAACTGGAGTCCTGAGACAATTCATTCATCTCCATTTCATATGTGTAATTTAAAAAATTAATGCATACAAAAACGTACTGAATGACAATCAAGTGCTTCCAGCAATTACTAGCAGATGCTTGTAAGAAGAAACAAGAGCTGTCGGAGAACAGCGCAGCTTGACTATTCGATTTTTCAGAGAATAATAAATTATATATTATGAGGGCAACATATATGTGTAAGAAGCTATGTAAGAATTGACCAAAACAACACTGAAATATGTAAAAAAAAAAAAAAATAAATACAAAATATTCCAGTTTTGAGTGGTGGGGTGGGGAGGGGGGTGGGGGTGGGGGGCAACATAGGTATGTGTAAGAATTGACCAAAACAACACAGAAATATGTAAAAAAAACAACAACAAAAACCCCAACATATTCCAGTTTTGAGTGGTGGGGTGGGGAGGGGGGTGGGGTGCAACATAGCTATGTGTAAGAATTGACCAAAACAACACAGAAATATGTAAAAAAAATCCAGTTTCGAGTGGGGTGGGCGGGGGTGGGATGGGGGAGGCCGGGGGTTGGGGCAACAATATGTGTAAGAAGCTATGTAAGAATTGACCAAAACAACACAGAAATATGTAAAAAAAAAATAAAATAAAAAAATATATATTCCAGTTTCAAGTGGGGGGTTGGGGTGGGGGTGAGGGGGAATTTGTAGAAGACACAATTACTTACCCAACCCTTTACAACATACTATAAGGAAACCAATTCCCAAATTTAGTTCAGCTAGGACAATATAGACCTGTAAACACAGCTTTACACGCAAAATTTGATGTGAAACAGACACATTTTCAGGGCTATCAGAATGTGGGTTCCATGGGAGCCCAGGGGTTACAGGAACCAAAATTTCTTAACCAGCCCTTAAGGTAATGCTATAAGGAAGCTAATTGCCAAATTTGGTTGTGCTAGGATAAGAAATGTAAGAGACATAGACTTGTAAACACAGCTTACACGCAAAATTTGATGTGAAATGGGACACATTTGATGGGCTATCAGAATTTGGGTTCCATGGGAGCACATGGGTTACAGGAACCAAAATTGCTTATGCAACCCTTAAGATAATGCTATAAGGAAGCCCATAGCAATTTGGTTGTGCTAGGATAAGAAATGTAAGAGATATAGACTTGTAAACAAAGCTTACCTGCAAACCTTGATGTGGGACGCCGATGCCGGGGTGATTACATAAGCTCTCTTATTCTTCGAATAGTCGAGCTAAAAATGGCATTTTTCGCGGGTGTTTGACACAAATTAATGCCACTTAAAGAAGACAGAAACAATGTTGAATGTATATGTAAGGGGAAGAGGAAATAATCAATATTTGTTATGGTAATGACTAAAGAGAAAACATTTTACATTAATGCTTTGTCCAAAACTTGTTCTTAAGAATACGCATGTGTAAATATAAATATGTAAAGTGTTTTTTTTCATGTGTACAACACGCATTGTGTTGAAAGGTTATCTGGAGCACTGGTATGTGCACTTAAATTATCAAAAACCTTTAGTATTCATGAAGAAATTATAAATAAATCTACCTGAATTGATGCTTTTGTTTAATAGCTATGTATGCAATCTATAATTCATGTGGTATAGCAGAGCAAGCATGAGTACACAGCCAGAAATGTAAACCACTTTGCTGTTTCATGGTGCCTATACCAAAGAAACGGGTTGATATTGCCAAGCTGAAGTTTGACTACAAAAACTAAAATCTTAAGTTAGGAAAACTGATGTAAAAAAAAATGTTGTTTTTGTTGTCAACTATTTTTTTAAAAGTTGCACCCCAGCCCTGCACCCACTTCCAGCCCCTTCTCCACTACCTGGGCTCCCCTACTATGCCCCATCCTAAAATCTGAGAAGCTACATGTATGACCATCAGGGTTCTTGTAAGAATTCTGTAAACATTCATGTGGAAACAAGACAAAATGATGTTGTCAAGTTTGGCTCTCCTTAGTGCATAAAATACATTACATTTATCTATGAACGGCGAGACTATTTTTGATATACGCCGTCCTCCTCTAGGGTGCATCTATAAAAAGCACCCAAAGACGTCAAATAAATGAGACTAGGTGTGTGGTCTGAAATTGTCCACAAAAGCAATGAGACGTCTAGGGTGCATCTTGGGTGCATCTTGGTCAAAAGCAACGAGACGTCTAGGGTGCATCTATAAACGTCTGTATGTAAAAAAAGCTCGCAAAGATGTCCCCTCTCCCACACACACCATCCCCCTTAAGTTATGGGAGTCATTCTGGGAGTTCCAGCCGACTGTGCCTTGGGCTAATATATTGGTTGAAAACAAACTTACTAGTCATTCACCCTTTTGCCATTATCAAATCTTGCTCTCATTTTCGTGAGATTTCGAGTTCGGAGGGTCTCAACACTAACTCTGTATAGTGAGTAAAACCTCTGTTTGGTTTTAGACACATTTTAGAATGTACCATGCAAAATTATTGTGCGAGTGCTGTTTCTAGTTGTTTCTAGTTGTGTTAGTAATATAAGCTTTTCTGGGTTAAAATGCTTTTTTATTGCCATAATATATAGCCTAACGATATCTTGAAACCGAAAGTAGGTAGATGTGCATTACTCAAAGATCATACTCCTCGTGTTTCATAAATTCTTTAAAGTAATTAACGTTACTTATTTAAGTAATTACAATTAAAGAAGTCCCTAAATTTTAATCATATTTAACCAGAGATATATTTTTGGCAAAGTACTGAATACTCCTTCATTTTAGACCCTCGTACTGAATACTATTTAACATGGATAACCCGAGTACTGAATTCATAATTTTTCATTGCAGAGATATTGAGATTTTATCTTATTTTCAGTAGGTGATAAAATGTGTGTTACTCGGTTTTTATCCTTAGGTTCTATAGTAAAATAAAAATCTTTGGCAGAGTAAAAAGACGATAATTTTTAAGATTTTAATTATAAAAGATGTTGAATCAATTTGCATGAATGTGCATGAAATATGCAGGGCTTTAAAGGAATCACACTGTAGATACCTTAATTTTAACAGTAAACTTGGTTGAACATCAAGGATAAAGACCGAGTTTATCACCTTCCAGAATGTATTTGGTATGTCTTATTTCTGGTCACTGATTGGTCAGTTTGTTTGATGATGCTCTATCAAAATTATGATATTTTAACTCGGGCCGTGGGTACTGAATACTCTCTAAATTTGCCATGAATACTGCGTACCAAAAGGGTGGGAAACAGCCCCTTGAGACGGGTCCCTATGGAAAATGTACATGAAGGGCAGGCGCGTATCCAGGCACGTACGCCAATGCGTACAATTCGTCAGCAAAAGTGAAAAAATAAAAGTTCAAAATGCCATATTAACGCTGAAATATAGCTTGAGAACGCATCATTTGCCTCCTAATTTCCAAACCCCCTCCGACACCTACCCCCACTCGCAGCGTCGCTGCTCGGTTCGCAGCTACGCTTCTCATATCTGGCGTACATTTTAAAATGCTCCAGGTACGCCCCTGAAGGGAGATAAACACATATGGATATGAGCCGCGATTGAGTTTGCGATGCAGCTCAGAAGAAATTTGCTATAACGACTATTAAAATGACTCTTGCCAAAACAAAATTAATTGTTAAACTTAACAAAACATTTACGTGATAGGATTGAGCTAAATTTTGCACATGGCTGTTTCGCAACTAAGGGAAGTAACTGAAATTGGTTTTAAATGTTATGGTATATCTACCATTCGTAGCAGACATTAGGTCTGTGTAATCTGTATAATAAGATCTCGCATGCCAGAGTTTCACCACGGTGCCCTTTGTGACTTTGGGATGTGAGAATGATACGATTAATAATAAATAAGGTAGGCGGTCCCAAACCGTTAACTGTTTATCCGTATACATAGGTTCAGATCTAATTATACTCACAGACATATTAATGGTCTGTGTTATACTACATAGGCCGGGATTATATATGTCAATTGCAATGTTGCACATTGTCACATATACAGTACATGTCAATCAAAGTATGCGTTTTATCAGAGACATAATTTTTAGATCTCTGATTTTATGTATTCACAACCAAAGTGTTTATTTATTTTTTATTTTATTTTTTTTTTATTTATTTCATTATTTTTTTTTTTTTCTTTTATTTTTTTTTTATTTTTTTTTTACAAACAAACTAGTTAGGTGCTATTTCAAACATAAATAACTTGTCCCCAAGTCGGTAAAAAAAGCTCCCGAGGAATAAAGTTGGTACAATCATTTTTTTCTCTTTCCGACTTGAAATGCAATTTATATTTTCTTATATTAATCAATTACCGACGCCGACGGTGTGTTACTGGGTTTTTTTGTGGCTTTTGGTTCATTTTTTTGTTTTTGGAAGAAAGTGAGTATGTTACAGTACGTATATATAATACATATGACACAAAAATAATTATTCTGGACTCACCTTACCTCTCCAAATAAAGGTAGTGGTGGTTGAACGTCAACTTTTGTAGCGATAATTAATTTATACTTGTCTTGTTAGATAATAAACGTCACTTTGCTTGTCAAAATTTAATATTTTGTTATTTGTCAATGGTTATAAACAAAACAGCAAAGCACCTGAAAGGTCGACGACGGGCATATTGTAACACTTTTATTAGATGTAGGCCTACCTAATACCTACATGGAAAAACACATAGAATCTAAGTGAATGTTACCAACAAGCAGGCACCTTTTCATGTTACCTACACGCAACAACCCATAGTAAGTAATGTCATGTTACCTGCACGCAACAACCCATAGAATGTAATGTCATGTTACATACAGGCGATAACCCATAGAAAGTAATGTCATGTAACGGCCTACACACACTAACCCATTGAATGTGATGTCGTGTTACCTACAAACAAACTTCCATAGAAAGTAATGTCATATAACAGACACACAAGCACATTTCACCCCACTAAAAAGATGCAAGCGCCTTTCACCACATTGAATGTTACCTACATAAAATACTGAATCCATTAAACGTAATGTCATGTTAAATACACACAAACACCCATGGGAAGTGGCAAGCGCCCCCTTGAATGAAATGTCATGTTACATGCACGCAATAACCCATAGAAAGCAATGCGATGTTACCTATCACAATTTAACCTTTATGAGAGTAATGTCATGTTACATACTCACAATAACACATAGAAAGTAATGTCATGTTACCTACACGCAATTTAACCTATATGAGAGTAATGTCATGTTACATACACACAATGACACATTGGAAATATGTCATGTTACATACACGCAAAAAAACATTGAAAGTAATGTCATGTTACCAATATGCAATAAATCATTGAAAGTAATGCCATATTATCTACACTAAATAACCCATAAATAATGTCATGCTACATACACGCAATAACCATGTGGAAGTATCAATGTCACGTTACTTACAATAATGCGCAGAAAGTAATGTCATGTTACCGACATGCAAAGACCCTTCACCAAATTAAATGGCATGCCTTGTTACTTACACACAAATACTCATTACAAGTTATTTTATGTTACCCCCCTCCCCCTACCACCTCCCCTCCCCCTACCCACCCCCACCCCTCCAATTGCATGTATGTCTGTATGTCATGTTACCTTACACGCAATAACCCATTGAAAGTAATGTCATGTCATTTCATGCGTTGCGTAGCGTTCCAAATTGAATATAAGGTCAATGCAACTCTCTTGTATGTTTTAAAACGCGACACTGCTTGCATTAAGCATCTGACATTAATTACGCGCAAGCCCACTAGAACTTCACATTTCCATCCTTGGGTGTATCGTGATGTGATACTTACGACTGTATATAGCCATATATCCAGAAATAATCGAAAATAAAACACATCCCGTGAGCAATAATTTCCCTATAGCACAGTAATGTCAGGTTACATACATACAAATCATCGATTGAATGTGATGTCGTGTTACCTACAAACAAACTCCCATCGAAAGTAATGTCATATTACCGACACACAAGCACCCTTCAACCCACTGAAAAAGCATGCAAGCGCCTTTTACCACATTGAATGTTACCTACATAAAATACTGAATCCATTAAACGTAATGTCATGTTACATACACACAAGTGGCAAGCGCCCCCTTGAATGGAATGTCATGTTACATACACACAATAACACATAGAAAGTAATGTCATGTTACCTACACGCAGTTTAACTTATATGAGAGTAGATCTAATGTCATGTTACATACACACAATGTCACATTGTAAATATGTCATGTTACATACACGCAATAAACCATTGAAAGTAATGTCATGTTACCAACACGCAATAACTCATTGAAATTAATGCCATATTATCTACACGCAATAACCCATAAATAATGTCATGCTACATACACGCAATAACCATTTGAAAGTATCAATGTCACGTTAACATACAATATACACAGAAAGTAATGTCATGTTACCGACATGCAAGGACCCTTCACCAAATTAAATGGCATGTCTTGTTACTTACACACAAATACCCATTACAAGTTATTTCATACCCACACAAATACCCATTACAAGTTATTGCATACCACCACCCCCCCCCCACACCCCCCTCCCCCCACCCCCACCCCCGCACCCCACCACACACCTCCAATTGCATGTATGTCATGTTACCTTACACGCAATAACCCATTGAAAGTAATGTCTTGTCATTTCATGCGTTGCGTAGCGTTTCAACTCGAATATAAGGTCAAGTTATCTCATAATGCAACTCTCTAACGCGACACTGCTTGCATGTATCATTTGACATTAATTACGCGCAAGCCCACTAGAACTTCACATTTCCCTCGTTGGGTGTATCGTGATGTGATAACAAACATCTGCCTACATATACTTACGACTGTATATAGCCATATATCCAGAAATAATCGAAAATATAACACATCCCGTGAGAAATAATTTCCCTATCATTGTATAATGTCAGCTTACGGTATCACGTATATTCTTCTGTAAAATACGCGTTAGTTAGCCATGTTTTCACAACATTTGTTATTTTTTAAAGATTTTCACAAAAAAATAGTATTACATGTTTTAAAACCGCAAACAAATCCAGTATCACATACGATTACTGTTATTACGTATCTTAACAGTTCGTCTAGTATGCGTACATGTACGTATTTAAATTTCACTTTATCTCGTGAGGCATACTATATCCTTTAACATCTTTGAAATGAATAGCATCTGAAACAATACAAGTATGTTTAATATGAATGAAGTCACACCACTCAAACTACGAATCGCTGACAGTTTGGCGAATCAATAGTTTCTCTTAACGAAAGTTAAGTTTCACAAATTCCCCGTTCTTCTCCGAAAATGAGAAATTTACAGAAATGTCAGTGAATAACGACAATGAGTGCATCCTCGTTGCACTCTTATGGAGCTGTAATCACAACTCGCACTAAAACAAAGCTTCTTTATTCTAACTTAAATAATTATGCATACTGCATATTAATTTGGGTATTTTAATTTACGTGTGACGGCGCTAAATTACCGTATTTATGCCAAAAAACGAGGAAATCTCCATACTTATTATTTCCATACACGCTGTAGGAGGCCATGGTGTCCGCTCCGGCCATGGTGTCCGCGGATACCATGGCCTATGCGTAGGAGGCCATGGTGTCCACAAGGCCATGGTGTCCGCAGGGGGCGTCTCAACGTTATGTGATCGAGTGAAAGGTGGTGTTATAGCATATTGGGTGGAGAAATAGTTACTGAATTCGTAAATTGAATTGAACTGAATCTTGTTTAACGTCTCATCAACACATTATAGGTTATTTAGAGCCGCCCCAGAGAAAAAGGGGAATGTTATATTATAACTTATTTCACCACTCAGTAAGTTATAATATAACATTCCCCTTTTTCTAGGATAGCTCTAAATAACATGTAACGTGTTGATGAGCCTTTGAACAATATTTTCAAATCAATTTACCCCCACGCAATAAGTTCTCCTTATTTAAACATTATTTCACCACTCACTAAGTTATATGGGGCGGCTCTAAATAACCTATAATGTCTTCAAGAGCCGTTGAGCAATATTCAATTCAATTTCTCCCAATCAATAAGTTATAATACGATAAGTTATAATATAAGTTACAATATAGTAAACCTTCAGCTTTCTCTGGGCCGGCCAGTACAATGAGCCGCCGGGATAACGTTACCGTGGGACAAAATTGAATTGTTGTTTAACGGCTCATCAACACATCGTTTACGTTATTTCGAGCCGGTGTAACGAAGTAAAGTGACCCCCATATAATAACGACCTCCCGGTCATTATTCTTTAAAAAATAGTGACCCCCCGGTCATAATATTATGACCCCCACGCGAAGTAAAATGACCCCTCTCGAAGAATTGTGACCCCATAGAATAACGACCACCGGTCATTATGTTTTAAAGAAAAGTGACCCCCGGCCGGTCATAACATTATGACTCCACTACGCGAAGTTAAATGACGATTCGCAGAGGCCCGAAATGCCACCTGTACGTACGCCCATCTCCGGCTGATTGTTGTCACCTTCAGTCAATCCACCAGGTCTCGACCTGGTGTGGTTGATTGGGTCGGACCCCTCGTCAGGTGGTATGGACCCTTCCGTCGAGAATACTCTGATATGCTGACGGCTGGGAACCAAACACGGACATTGCCTGAGGTCCCAGATGTGGCTGTTCATTGTCGCCTTCAGAGTAATCCGCCCGAGCTCGACCTAGTGGTTGTTGGAGTGGGTCGGACGGCCAGTCGGTAGGTATGAGTTGGTCCGTCGGGAATGCTATGGTATGTCGACGACAGATGCCCGAAAAGCCCCTGACACTGTATGTGGGCCCATCTCCGGTTGGTCTTTGTCTCATCCAGAGTCAATCCGCCCGAACTCGGCCTGGTGGTGTTTGGAGTGGGTCGAACCCTCCATCGGATGGTATTAGTCGTTCCGTCGGTAATAGTCTTGTATATCGACGGCTTAGGACCAAACACGGACACTGTCTGTGGACCCAGGTCTGGGTGTTTTTTGTCGCATTCGAATCATTCCGTCCGAACTCGACCTAGTGAGGTTGGAGTGTGTCGCACCCCAAGTCTCATGGTATGAGTCGTTTCGTAAGGAATACACTGGTATTCCGACGGCAGAGGAGCAAACATGGACACTGTCTGTGGACCCAGCTCCGTGTGGTTTTGTCGCCTTCTGAGACCATCCGCCCGAACTTGATCTATTCGGGTAGACCCCCAATCTGGTGGTATAACTTGTTTCGTCAGGAAGGCTCTGGTATGCCGACGGCTTAGACCCATAACGGCCCATAACTCTGTATGTTGATCATCCCTGGCTGGTTTTTGTCACCTTCAGAGTCAATCAATCCGAACTCGACCTAGTGGGGGTTGGAGTGGGTCGAACCCCAGTCGGGTGGTATGAATTGTTCCGTCCCGAAAGGCCCCCTGACAATATATGTGGACTCATTTCCGGCTGTTTTTGTCACCTTCAGTCAATCCGCGGTTGGAGAGCGTCGGACCACTCGTCGGCTGGTGTTAGTCATTCCATCGGAAATACTCGTGATTGCCGACGGCGGAGGACAGAACGTGACCCAGACACTGTCTGTCGGTCAATTACTGGCTGGGTTTTGCCGAGTCAATCCCCCCGAACTCGACCTGGTGAGCGTTGGAGAGTGTCGGATCCCTCGTCGAATGGAGTCGTTCCGTCGGGGATACTCCGGTATAGCGACGGCGGATGTCCGAAAATGGACCTGGACAATGTATATGCGCCCATCTTCAGCTGGTGTCAAAACACGAACTAGAAATGGATGCAAATATAGTGTCAGGGGCATTTCGGGCGTCTGCCGTCGGCATACCAGAACATTACCGACGGACCAACTCATACCTACAGACTGGCCGTCCGACCCACTCCAACAACCACTAGGCCGGGCCCGGGCGGATTGACTCTGAAGGCGGCAATGACCAGCCAGATCTGGGACCACAGACAGTGTTCGTGTTTGGTCCTCAGCCGTCGGCATATCAGAATATTCTCGACGGAAGGGTTCATACCCAATCCAACCTCACCAGGTCGAGTTCTGGTGGATTGACTGAAGGTGACAACAATCAACCGGAGATGGGCGTAAGTATAGGTGACATTTCAGGCCTCTTCCGTCGGCATACCAGAGTATTCCCGACGGAACGACTCGTACCAACTGACTGGGGGTCCAACCCACTCCAACTCACATTAGGTCTAGTACGGGCGGATTGACACCGAAGGCGACACAAACCAGCCGGAGATTGGCCCACATGCAGTGTCAGAGGGCATATGGGGCCTCTGCCGTCGGCATACCAAAGCAAGCCCGACGGAACGGCTCATACCAACCGACTTGGGGCCAACCACCACCAGGTCAAGTTCGGGCAGATTGACTCTGCAGGCGACAAAAACCAGCCGGATATTGGCCCACATACAGTGTCAGTGGCATACCAAAGCATTCCCGACGGAAGGACTTCTACCACTCAATAGGGAGTCCGACCCACTCGAGTTAATACGGATTGACTCAGAAGGCGAAACTTACCAGCCGTATCTAGGACCACAGACAGTGTCCAAGTTTGTTCCTCGGCCGTCAGCATACCAGAGTGTTCTTGACGGAAGAATTCATACCACCCGACGTGGGGTCCGACTCACTCCACGTACACCAGGTCGAGTCCGGACGGATTGACTCTCTGAAGGTCACAAAACCCAGCCGGAGACTGGCCCACATACAGCGTCGGAGGCAATTCGGGTCCCTGCCTTCGGCATACCGAAGCATTCGCTATGGAACGACTCATACCACCCGACTAGGGGTCCGACCCACTCCATCCTCCACCAGGTCAAGTCTCTTAATGCGACAAAAACTAGCCGGAGATGGGCCCACATACAGCGTCATGGGCTATTTTGGAGTTTGGACCTCTGCTGTCTGCATTGCCGACGGAATGACTCATATCATTCGATGGGGTCCGACCCACTCCAACCCCTGTAGGTTGAGTTCGTGCGGATTGACTTTGAAAGTGACAGAAAACCATTCGGAGATGGGATGTTGTCTGAACAACTGATCTGCTCAGGCTCGGTCAGAAAACGATGCGCGATACGCGATAGTACGAGGACGATGGTAAGATGTATCGCGCATCACCTTACCATAGCGCATAGCCATCTTACTATCGCGCATCGCCTTTACTCTAAGATGGATGCTCGATAGTAAGGTGACGATGCACGGTGGTAAGATGGCGATGATAAGATGGTGATGTGCGATTTTTCCATCTTGCCATCGCGCATCGTCATCTTACCATTGCATATAGTCATCTTATTATCGCATTATCGCCATCTTACCATCGCGTTATCGTGCATTGCCATCTTACCATCGCCTTTCAGAGAGACCGCTATGAGCCAAACGGAACACCGTAATATGCAGTGAAAAAGACTCCTCTTATTTTGAAGACTCTGGTGCTACGGGGCGTGGACAGTGTTGCAGTGCCCAGTACTGTCCATGAACAGACTCAATCAAACCTAGTCTGCAACTTTCGCTATTTGTAAGTACTACTACTTCTTCGAAAGCAGCAGCAGCAGCAGTAGCAGCAGCAGCAGCAGCAGCAGCAGCAGCAACAACAACTTGTAATAGTTAATATTCAGTTAGTGATCGACTAGATGGGGGTCAATATTTTATAGATATCATCAAGGGGGGTCATTATTTTTTAACGGGGGTCAGTATTTTATAGAAAAGGGGTCACTTTTTCTAAAGAATAATGACCAGGGGGTCGTTATTCTATGGGGAATAATGACCGTGGGTCGTTATTCTATGGGGGTCACTTTACTTCGTTACACCGGCCCCGAAAGAGCAGAAAGCTATATAGGAATATGGAAACCTGCGCTACTATCGAATATATTCCAATGTTTCTGAGGATAGTCTCCGATACTCGGGACCGCCTGGTTTATGTCCACATCCGACGGTCAAGGCTACGAGGATAGTCTCCGATACTCGGGACCGCCTGGTTTATGCCCACATCCGACGGACAAGGCTACGAGGATAGTCTCCGATACTCGGGACCGCCTGGTTTATGCCCACATCCGATAGACAAGGCTAAGATGATAGTCTCTGATACTCGGGACCGCCTGGTTTAGGTCCACATCCGACGGACAAGGCTGAGAGGATTGTCTCCGATACTCGGGACCGCCTGGTTTATGTCCACATCCGACGGACAAGGCTGAGAGGATTGTCTCCGATATTCGGAACCGCCTGGTTTATGTATATTCGGAACCGCCTGGTTTATGTACACATCCGACGGACACGGCTGAGAGGATTGTCTCCGATATTCGGGACCGCCTGGTTTATGTTTACATCCGACGGACAGGCTACGAGGGTTGTCTTGCTTAGGGACACACCGAAGTAATTATATTGTTGACGCGTTTCCGGTCGGAGGAGTGACACAATTCATTAATATTCATAAGTCTTTGTACGGGATTCCCTTTTGCGCTTTCCCCGAAGTAACACAGAGGCACCAGTTAGGCAAACACACATGACCTTCCGATTTCGTGTCAAACATGCAATTCACTGGACCACTGTGGCTCCTCAAAATGCCAGAGGAGTGTTACTATTTAAAAATACAGACTATTTACAGGATTAACTGTATTTTGCGATGGTATGTCAGTCATTTTAAATGGTCGCACATTTACTGGCGACGCGTTCGGAGCGTTAGACACATGGCGACCGTTAAACGACTGATATTTATTGAACGCCAAATGATCATAACTCAGATAATTAAACCATTTGAAGAGAGGTCTAATTCGGTTGAAGAGAGGTCTAATTTAATTGAAGAGAGGTGTAATGCTATTGAAGAGATGTACACTTCAGCATAATTAAATATCTCTTCAATTATATTAGACCTCTCTTCACATACTTTATGAAAACCTGCTCTTTCAATTAACGGTTTCTCTCCCGTTTCAAATCGCGTTTTCTTTGTTCTCGAGTATTATTTATTTATTTTTATTTATTTTATTTATTTTTTGCGCAAAAATAAAGGAAAAA
>JAWPHD010016197.1:0-51122 GCA_037043455.1 Cyrtodaria siliqua | reverse complement strand
CAATTCAAATAAACTCAGCTTGGATTATCGATATATTATATATAGTGTTTTTATATGTTAGACATTATAGCATATCACAATTAAGTACTCTTTTTCATCAGAATTGTGAATTCAATCAATCTTCTACCATTACTGAGCTTGTTTACAAAGGTAGGTGCCGCTGGTGGTTAAACCAGGTTCTAGGGTGCACCAAACCTCACACTTACCCTACTATCAACCCAATAAAACGGGACAGTGTAAATAAAGAAATCCCCGCCATGAATTATTCTCGAACTAACAAGGCAGCATTAATAGGCAATAAATAAAGTAAAACACAAAAGATGCTCGTGTATATATAAATATAAAAACAATAGCCTAGAAAGCCACAAAGAAGGTACCCAATGACTTGGCAGAAGCCAGAGCAACAAGAGACCATTGAGGGCACGACAAGTAAAACTGCTTTAATATTGCTACATGCCAAACATGTAATTATTTCTCTAGCAAATATTTTCTGGATAAAGAAATAATCTGGTCTTTCACAAGGTTGTCTGTAAGGTTGCATATAGTGTGGAAAAAGCCATAGTTACACTATGTGGATTGCTTAAGAAAAGTGTTATTTTCCTCCTATATAATATTTCGTCGGGTCTGGAATTTCTGTTTATATAACAATTGTTGGTATCCAACTGATAACGAACTGTGCTTCCTAAATCCTTTGTCGCAGATTTGATTTGTTATTGCTATGAACAAAATTTATGTCGAGTCTTTCACCAGATACCCAGGCAGATGTCATCGAAGCCTTTTATAACACCTTACGGTATCTGGATAATATATTCAACATTGACAACCTTTCTTTCCTACTATATATGGTTAATAAAATATATCCTAAACAATTTCAAACTCCACAAAGCCAATGTTTATTTGTCATTCTGTCACTTCCGTTTAAAATGGAGAAATAATAAGTAAAGCTATGACAAGAGAGATGGTATCAATTTTGACATGTTAATTCTCTCCACTTAGATGAGGATGTTAACCGAGCAACTACTCGAGTTGAGGACTTAACATTCGTACCTTTGTTTAAGTAAAAAGGTATACTTCGTCAGGAGTATCGTTAGCATAAACTTCAAAAACCATGTTCAGCATTTTATTATCGTAAATGTGGGTATAAAAGTCGAACAGGAAATGTAGTATTCAAGGACCCCAGTCGACCAAATCCATGCATCGAAAATAAACAACTACAAGGATAAATAGAGGCAAGGAACTTCAGTTGCGAAATGGTCGTTGGGGTTTAAACCAGGCTCCTTGGGCACCAAACACACCTTATCCCACTGCCAACTAAATGGGACGGTGTAAACAACACAACCCCGCAAGGCCACATCCACCAACAAATAAGGCAGCATTAATAGGCCACAAAGATCATCATGTCAATATGAAATTAAAAAAGCCAAAAAAGCCCCCAAAGCAAGCCCCCAACGACCCGACAGAAGCCATACACCACCAAGGGCACGCCAAAATTAGATTAAATACATACATAAACTCCACCACACCCTGATCTACTTTTTTAAAATACAAAAATAAAAACTCTTCTGTGACACCGTCACAAGGTCCATCCCAACCAGACTTACATGGTGACGTGATTTACACAAATAAGGATAAAAATATCGGACAGGGAAAGCAGCATTCAAGGACGACAGTCAACCACAAAACACAAAAACAAACACGCAAACAGACAAACGAAAAGGCAAAAGTAATAAAAAATGCAAACGACATCACAAACACAAAAGTGTTGACAATAGGGCTACCGCCTTGGAACGGTCAGTGGCAAAGTAGGCCACTGGGGGTTTAAACCGGTTCTAGGGT
Organism: Cyrtodaria siliqua; assembly: GCA_037043455.1. Classification (NCBI taxonomy): domain Eukaryota; kingdom Metazoa; phylum Mollusca; class Bivalvia; order Adapedonta; family Hiatellidae; genus Cyrtodaria; species Cyrtodaria siliqua. The sequence goes on along the minus strand of JAWPHD010016197.1, from coordinate 49,286 downwards.
GCACCAAACCTCACACTTACCCTACTGTCATCCCATTAAAACATGACAGTGTAAATAAAGAAATCCCCGCCAAATATTGAGTTCTGCTCAACCCGGGGCTAGAGGGCGTGAGCGGTAGCTAGCATATTTCACTACCGCTCATGAACAGTCTCAATCAAACCGAGACTGCAATATTTCGTATGTGTCGTGCTCGGCCGTTTCCAAAGGTCCATTATCATACTCTTTTTTATAGCACAGTGGCGTTGCTTGTGCAGTGTGGCGGCAGTAAAACGTCTCCCCGCGCTTGCAATCAGTACTGTTATTCATTCGATCTTTGGAGATCGCTGAGCCCGATACTTATATTTAGTTATCGGTGGTACATTTTCAATTTCTTTTGTTTTCTTACTTAATTTTTGATTCGGTGGTTCCACTACTCCGGCCGATAAAAGGCTCTGGGTATTGTTTAACCACTTATAGGATATGTTGTCTGCTTTTTAATTTAGTCTTTTGGCTGTTCCTTGTGATATGCAGGCTTCATAACCGCTGCTCCCAACTAAATTCCATTATGTTTATTTCGCTCTTCGGGGCATTTAGTTTTATTAGATACTGGGACCATACGCCGTATGACATGGGGAAGCAAATAACTCCATGTTCACCGCCGTATGCATGCCATCTTCGGATGGTTAAAATTGTGTACTATTGATTTTATGAATATTGAGTTCTGCTCAACCCGGGGCTAGAGGGCGTGAGCGGTAGCTAGCATATTTCACTACCGCTCATGAACAGTCTCAATCAAACCGAGACTGCAATATTTCGTATGTGTCGTGCTCGGCCGTTTCCAAAGGTCCATTATCATACTCTTTTATGTTAGGCTTGTTATAAAGTTTATCAAATAGGTTATGACCCAATCCTTTTACAACACACTGAATGTTTAGCGGTGTGCCCATTTACAGTTCGCCACTATACTTTCCACTTTAACTGTGCAATGACCCGACAGATTGTGGACCCTTTGATGACGTCTACCTAAATCATGAATGGATAGTAAAGTTTCATGTTTGTCTTCGATCTTGTCTTTTCGTTCCCTTAACGGTTTAGTCTAGTATTGCCCTGGCTTCTGTCAACTCATTAGTCACTTGCTCTATGGCTTTCTAGGCTGTGTATACATACTTTGTCTTACCTGAACGCATCTTAATATTCAGGAAATATCTTCGATTTTGGTATGTCTGGGAGAAAACGAAAATCCTGAGAGGGCAGTAACGTTTGATATATGTCTCCAATCTTAACTAGGTGTGCTCTTAATGGTTTATTTTCTTGTTGCTCTGGCTTTTGTCAAGTCATTGAGTATTTGCTTTGTGGCTTTCTAGGCTTTTGTTGTTTTTTATTTTCATTTATCACGTAACTCTTGGTGTGCGAGTGGAATAACACCATTCTATATTTGTCATATATAACTAGTTATAAAAAAGGCACATAAGCCTAGTATGCGCTGTTAAAAAATCGATAATGACTATGATCCAATTCCCACGGTTTATGTCGGTTTCGCGTGTTAAAGCGACCGGCAAAATGCAATAAAAGTCGATATGTGAGTTATGTGATAAATAGAATCTAACATTCGTTCTCATTTATTATTGAATTTATTATTCGGCAAGAGCCTCGCATTATATCATTTTGCCAACTCGTTTAATAAATTCAATAATGAATGAGTACTCATGTAATATCCTATATATATACATCTTGTGTATTACTTATATCGGCTATTAACGATGCCTTGTCTGTTAGAGGATTACCCATGGCGAGCATTGCTTTGTATTCACTGTCCCGTTTAATTGTGATGACAATAATCCCCCAGCGGCCTTTTTGCCAGTAACCGTTCCCAGGCGGTACCCCTATTGTCAACCCGTCTGGGTTTGTGATGTCACATATATTGCTTCTTTTTAACATTGTAATTATTGTGTTATGGCGTGCTTTTGCTTGACTGTGTTCTGTGAAAGCTATGTTTTCTGTTCGACCTTTATATCTACTAGTAGTTGTCTTTCCTCGACTGTTTTCTATTATGTTATATTCTCTCCCTTATTTCTTGACGTGCGTTCATATTCATGTAAAACGATTCGTTGATACCTTTGTATTATATATAATATAATTATATTATTACATGCATATATCTTACTTTTGTGCTGTCATAAACCACAAATTGTTTGCACACGACAAACCAATATTGAAATATACAATAGAAAAGCGTTTATGTGCTTTATATATGTTTTTCAGTCAATATGGCAATATTGCTCAAGTAAATACATGGATGGGTAAAACAGTTAGATCATTGGAATAATGAGGTAAGTAATTAAGAGTGTCTTCTCGTTTTAATACATTGTGTAGAAGATTGTATGGTTATGTGTTGTCATCCCCTGTTTTGGAACTCATCGGATATGTCAACCATGAGACCTAACACTTTTATTCAACTTGGTTATGGAGCCTGGTATATTTTACTTTCTTTGCTTATGAAATCTGATTCTTTCCTGTACTTGATTGATGTGTCGTGAGATTAACGTCGGCCAGGCGCCGCCATGGCTTTGTCGGAATGTATATCTGAGAAATTGAGTGGGTACTATATCGATATGTAATTGAAGCAGAGGCTACATTATCATCGTCTTCATCATTCATCCATCTATCATCATCATCATCATCGTCATCATCAAAACATCATTGTTTTGTAGTCTCTCGTTTGCTTCATGTTCTGACTTAAAGATTCCTAACAGGCGTACTTGGCCAGTAGGAGAGAAATGTGTCTTTGAATGGCACACGTATATATATTTACACAGCTTTGTACATTATACATCGGCGTGAATCGATGCTTTTGTATCTTTCATTTAAATTCCATTGTATTATAGGATTAAACTTAAACTTAAAATAATTGGGTGAAAACTCAGTATAGTTTTAACTTGTGTTAATAATGTGCCCAACGTTAATCGGTATTGAAAACAGAGTTTAAAACAATTAATATAATTTAATTCCGTCTTAACAACTTTTAAACACCATATATTTAAGGATCTTCATGATATTCTAAATCATCATGAACTTCAAGTTGCGTCAGTGCGACAATGTCTAGAAAATGTTCAATTCTGGAAGTAGATATAATGGTCGAATGGGAACTGTTGCATTCAAGGACCACACACACAATAACAATCATAAATAAAAACCAAGGCATGTGAAATCACAATCATAAAAGGGTTGACAATAAGGCTACAGCCTTGGAACAGTCATTAGCAAAAAGTCCTCTTGGGGTTTAAACCAGGTTTTAGGGTGCACCAAAACTTCCTCTTACTCTATTGTTATCCCAATAAAAGTGAACAGTGTAAATAAAGCCATACGTGCCAGCTATATTTTCTCGCAAACTAGGCAGCATTAATAGGCAATATAAGAATACATTTATATATTAATATAACAAGCAAAATTATAGAAAGCCACAAAACAAGTACTCATTGACTTGGCAGAAGCCAGACAACAAGAGAATAAACCATTTAATTCACGACAAGACAATACTGAAGTGACACATCAAACGTTACCGTCATTATAGGACCACAATCTGTCCGGTAATAGCACAATCAAAGAGGAAAGCATAATGGCGAACTGTAAGTGAGTCACCTAATAAACATTCAGTGCGTTGTAAAACAATAGGGTCATAACGTCTTTTGATAAACGCTTTAACAAAAGTTTAATAAAGACTGTATGAAAGTGACCATGGAAATCCGGTTGTGAATGTCCTTCTCGCATACAAGTTCTTAAATGACCTATATTTTATAAGCAGATCAGGGATACGATAATAAAATGTTGCAAAGGATGTTAGTTTAAACATATTTTATTTACAAAAAGTTTATACATTTTACATCATACAAGTATACATTTACTTGAATTACATATGTAAACTAAATATACTATCAGGAATGGGATTCAGAAGTAAGCTATAAGCTTTTGTGAATCTGTCTCCCAGTAAAAAAATTATATGTTCATGCGTGTGGCAGTATTTTATTAAAGTTGTATAATGTGAATAAAGAAGAACACAGCTAGAAATGTTGCTGGCAACAACTATAAACTCTCCACCAAGTGTTATACCTAATCGTGATTATTTATGTCCATGGGGATACCAACAATTTGTATATAAACATTAGTTCTATATCTAACGAATATAGTATCTAATACGAATATAAGTGGTTCACAGACTTCTTGTAAAGTTCACTTAGTGTAATTGTGCAACCTTTAATACCTTTAATATTGTTACAGGCCAAACGTGTAGCTTTTTCTCTAGCATAAGTCTTCTGAATAAAAGCAGTAAGTTTGTCTTTAATAATTCTAAATCAACGTACATTGCGGGAATGTTTTAGAATTTGACGTTGAACATAACACAAATGGGGTTCGAACGTCTGAAGTTCTCAAAATTACCCACTTATGTCAATACTATATATGTTACTTCGTAAAGAAAGTAATATATAGTGATACAAAAAGAATTATCCAACTTTTTCTAAGTGAAATGAGTGACTATAAAACACATTGCATATTGTTTAATCTTAGTTTGACACTTCGACATGTACCGTGTGCTTGGAGAATAGCTAATGTCACTCATATATTTAAGAATGGATTGAAGTCTGATCCTGCCAACTATAAACCTATACAATGTAGAAAATATCACTCTATTTTTTCCAATATTCGATCCTAAAGAAATGTAAAAAGATCGGACAGGGAAAGTAGCATTCAAGGAGGACAGTCAACCACAAAACACAGAAACAAACACGCAAACAGACAAACAAGAAGGCAAAAGTAATAATAAATACAAACGACATCACAAACACTGACCGTTCCAAGGCGGTAGCCCTATTGTCAATAGGCTACCGCCTTGGAACGGTCAGTGGCAAAGTAGGCCACTGGGGGTTTAAACCGGTTCTAGGGTGCACCAAACCTCACACTTACCCTACTGTCATCCCATTAAAACTAAGATCTTTATCAAGGAAGGTTTGTACAAATACACTACATTTTTACATTTTGTTCCTCAACACAGTTAAAAATGATGTAATCATTCCTAACATATGTTTCTTTAAAACGGACGTGACTTCGTAATGTAACGTTACGTTAACCGCCAAACGACGTTAAGGGGGCTCTCGTCAGTTCCGCACGAATGTCCATGGTGTAAATCAGAAATAAATCAACTAAGCATCTTTTAGGTCCATGGATGGTATTTATAATAATTATGAATCACATGTTTGATGTTGTTTTCAGTTTCGAGTACTTCTAAGTTTATTTTGGTGCATTAGAATATGCATTCTTTGGGTTTTTTGGAGGCTATAAATAAAAAAAACGTGAAACTATCAAAAACTTCCAAAAAGTAGGTAAAATGGCTGATTTGGCTCACGGGGTGATCAGCTTGGAATAACTTTTTAAAACGCCGGAGAAGGTATGTAAAATTTAGCATTTCTTGAGAATCTTACATGAGTACTCATTCATTATTAAATTTATTAAATGAGTTGGCAAAATGATATAATGCGAGGCTCTTGCCGAGCATTATATAATTTTTGCTAATGAGTTTAATGAATTCAATATTGAATGAGAACGAATGTTAGATTCTATTTATCACATAACTCACATATCGACTTTGATTGCATTTTGCCTGTCGCTTTAACACGCGAAACCGACATAGTAATAATAAACCGTGGGTATTGGATCATATAGTCATTATCGATTTTTTTAACAGCGCGTGCTAGAATATACAACTAGTTGTATATCGAAAATATAGAATGGTGTTATTCCACTCCCACACCGTAAGTTGTGTTATAAATTGTGTTAACTACTTCCGTTAGGGGGACATTATATACTTGTATAAAGCTATAAGTTTAACTACCCAAGTGTGTAAAGTTTGGCATATAATAGTGCAAACTGTGAACCATCTTGTTATGTATTCTTTATTCCGCAAGTCACAGCAAGGGTTTATGAAGGGCAAATCATGCCTCACAAACTTACTATAAGCTTTACTGATATTTGTTGACATTGCACAGACCATAGATGAAGATAAAGTAGTTGATGCTATTTACTTGGACTTCAGTAAGGCTTTGATACTTACCTCAGGAGGGACTTATGAAGAAATTAACATGCCATGGCATAGCTGGTTGTGTTTGAAATTGTATTAAGGAATGTCTTAGTGGTAGTCAACAGGGTGTTATTTTAAATAATGTTGAGACTAAATCAGCATCTGTTTTAAGTGAATTACCTCAGGGTCTGTACTTGGACTATTTATTGTTATTTATTAATGGCACCGATTCAGTTTTCTCCAGTGGTAAACAGACATTTCTGATGATACTAAAATATATCAATCTGTCCATTCCGAGACAAATGTTAAGTCATTGCAAGATGACATCTATCTGTGTAAGTAGTCTCATGCCTGGCAAATGGTATGTACAACAATGGTAAAGTTAATCATTTCGGCTATAATAATCCAAATCAAGCTTATAACATGGTCAAAGAACTGTTTCACAATGTGTCCGAGGAAAAGGAATTGAGAGTAATAATCTCGAATGATCTAATACTTAATATAAACAAAAGCAATTTGTCGCAGCTGCCAAGAAATCTAACAATATATTGGGCGTGACTAAAATGTTTTTAGGGATATAGATAGTATTGTTATATTGTATATTAAGTAATACAGTACGACCTCACATGGACTATTGTGTGCAGGACTATAGTCTCCTAGCCTTGTTAAGGATATTGAGCTACTTGAACAAATGCAGCATCAATCTACCAAACGTGTAAACAATACAGCGCACCAGCCTTATCATTAAAGGTTTTTAAACGTTTAAATATAACAACGCTAGAGCATCGCAAACATAGAGGTATGATAGAAACGTTCAAACTATTAAGTGAAGTCCGTAGAGAAGGAATTGATCCTAGCGAACTATTTGAAATGAATACGCGTGTTACGCGGGTTAATTCGTGTCACGCGGGTTAATTCGATGAAATTGAAGAAACCAAGAGCCAGAATCAAAACAAAGAAGCATATCTTCATTCATATAGTAATAAATGCTTGGAATAATCTATCGGAAGAAAATATCGGAAGAAAATGTATCATCTTCTACCATGAACCAGTTCAAAACATCGTTGATTAAATGAGATATAGGGTTTCTAAGGGTACAACTTAAACCCCTTGGGTCGTTCTCTCTGGTGACTACAGATGTCCACATGTATAAGCATGCGCTCAGAGATTTTGCCATTATGTTAAAATAATAATAATAATAGTGTATATGTCTCTCTCTCACACACACACACACACACACACACACACTGTCTGTCTGTCTGTATGTCTGTCTGTCTGTCTGTCCTCTCTCTCTCTCTCTCTCTCTCTCTCTCTTTCCCACACATTTTTTATATTATTATTATTTTATTTTTAAGTTATCTCAGTCAGAGAAGAAAGTGGGACACAAAAAAATACTCATGTCAGATTAGAAACATCAGAGTTATTGCCCTTGATTTATTGAAAATGATATATTTTTCTTTATTAAATGTGTAGCTAAATCTACTTCATTTTATGGTTCCTACCAAAAATGTTCAGAATGTGAATATCAGTAAAAGCTGGGACAAATTTAAGAATGTGAATATCAGTAAAAGCTAGGACAAGTTTTAAAAAACAAACCATAATTGATCTGACTCACATCCATCTGCCGCTCACGCTCTCGCACCACCGTCACATATTCACTTCCCCGAACTCCACCCCCCACCCCCAACTCCTAACCTCTACATCCCTATTTTAGTTTATTCCCATGGTCAGTTGTCCGTCCAACGTCTGTCCGTCCTCCGTTTAATTTTTGACCATCAGCACTCTAGCGCCTTAGATTTGCATCCGATCTTTATCAAACTTGTCAGAGTATTAATATCGATGAAAGCTCGACAAGTTCGAAAACCACATTGGTCGGAAAATAACACTAGAGTTATGATCCTTTGATTCATTGAACCATGCCATGTTTTGTTTTGTTAATTAGCAGCTACTTCATTTTTCATCTGAGCTTTACTTCCCAAATGTTGAGAAGTTAATATCAATAAAAGCTTGGACAACTTTGAAGACCAGCCATATCTGACATCGGCAGTCCTCCTCCACCACATCCCCTCCCCTACACTACTCCCCTCTCTCACTCCAACTGTCTTTCTTGTTTAAAAGTTTGTTTATGACGTTTTCTGAAGTATAGAAGAAAGCGTGGACAAGATCGAAAACTAGCCATGTCGGACTAAAACAGTAGAGTTATGTCCCCTTCTGCTTAAGCTTTGCTTTGTTAACATCCTAGCTCCTTCATTGTCATTCGATGTATACCGACCAAACGTATTTAAGATGTATCATGATAAAAAGCTCTGTGATCGGTTTTGAAAAACAGCCATATCTAACTCCCCACCACCCCAACCCCCACCCCCTCCCCCCTCTTGTTGTCTTTAAGAAACATTTTATTTAATGAAGTTATGCTGTAGAATGTGTGGTGGACACATTTAAAAATTATTGCCATTTCGGACTAGAAACTGCATAATTATTTCCCTTTGTGGAGTGCACGTGGTCCAGTGGTAGAATATCTGACTCCGGGACGAAAGGTCGTTGTGTTTTATCCTTATTTATTTTCATATTGCAATTATTTTTATGCAAATAATTATTCTATCTGTATAATGAATTTGTAATTGTTTGTACAAGTAATATTCTGTTCCAATGTTTCTTGTGATTTTTATGAATAAATAATAAACTACATCCTTTCTATTATTTGCCTGTAGCAAGGACAGTGCATGATGGAAATTCTGCTCGCCTAAAGTCTAAAAATGGTTCATAAAGGGCAAACTAAAACTAGTTTCCTGTTTTGGTTTGTGTTGGCATACCACTGTCAAGTAAATATGTACTGGTTCAGAAAAAATGGTTATAAAAGGGCTAACTTAAACTATTGTCCTCTTTGGTTTGTGTTTGCATACCACTACCAAGCAAATATGTACTGGTTCAGAAAAAAATGGTTATACAAGGGGCAAACTAAAACTAGTTTTCTGTTTGGTTTGTGTTGGCATACCACTGTCAAGTAAATATGTACTGGTTCAGAAAAAATGGTTATAAAAGGGCAAACTAAAACTATTGTCCTGTTTGGTTGTGTTGGCATACCACTACCAAGTAAATATGTACTGGTTCAGAAAACAATGGTTTATATAAAGGGCAAACTAAAACTAATTTCCTGTTTGGTTTGTGTTGGCATACCACCGTCAAATAAATATGTACTCAGAAAAAATGGTTATAAAAGGGCAAACTAAAACTATGTTCCTGTTTGGTTTGTGTTGGCATACCACTGTCAAACGAATATGTACTGGTTCAGAAAAAATGGTTATAAAAGGGCAAACTAAAACTAGTTTCCTGTTTGGTTTGTGTTGGCATACCACTGCCAAGTAAATATGTACTGGTTCAGAAAAATGGTTATAAAAGGGCAAACTAAACCTAGTTTCCTGTTTGGTTTTGTGTTGGCATACCCACTGTCAAGTAAATATGTACTGGTTCAGAAAAAATGGCTATAAAAGGGAAAACTAAAACTAGTTTCCTGTTTGGTTTGTGTTGGCATACCACTGTCAAGTAAATATGTTTTCCATTAAACAACAGCACGTGTGTGTTTGGGACATTAACAATGTTCTGATAATGCTGCGCACCTGAACAAAATACTATCGCCATTTTATTTCTAAACTTATTTCTAACACATGTTTATACCAATTGAACATGTTGAGGTATCTCTCCTATTTTTGACCTTTAGACTCATCTGACTGGTATGTTTTAGGTTAGGAGTCAACATTTTAATGAAAATACATAATTCTATTATATTTTTTTTAACTCTACCAGCCGAAGGCCAGGCAGAGGTTATTGGATGACGAGTTGTCCGTCGTCCGTCCGTTAACCTTTGCATTGTAAACACGATTGGGATTTACCAAACTTTGTCAGTGTATTTATATCAATGAAAACGTCGAAGAAATTCGAAAAACCAGCCAGGTCGGATTAGTAACACCAGAGTTATGGCCTTATGTTATACTGAAAAATGTCATATTTTCCCCTGTGAGCACTCTAGCACCTTCATTTTGTATTTTAATATTACTAAACTTGGCCAGATTGTTAATATTAAAGACATTTTCTATAGTTTTTTCTGCATAACATATTTTCTTTAAACCTTTTGTACAGTAAGTTTGTTATATATATAGACAGAAAAGGCAAATATAATTGTAGGTCACCATGATTGTTAAAATTTAAAAAATAATTTGTAATGCCCACCGTCATGTCAATCTGTCCAAAAAGATTGAACAAGTCCATGAAATAGTTAAATAAGACATTTTTGAAGTCTAATAATTTATTGATTGGTCACAATTCTGCTAAAATTGTAATACGGTAAAGAACATTTAATTACAATAACATGTAAAGCTCATCTTTTTGTAAAACATATATTTTTTTTACCAAAATCTGTTGAGACCATTACCACAATGTATGCACAAATTAGCCCATAATGATACAATTACCTTTTTTTTTTGTATGTTCCCAATAATAGAATTTGTTTAAACTTTCCAAGCACATAGTTTAACATATATAACAACAAAACATGCAATAAAAATGATAGGTTCCTATGCTTGTTTAGAATCTTTTTTGAAACCCTACCCCTATGCTAAAAGGCCAAGTATATAGAAATGGTATATTTTCCTTTTTTGTTATGTTCATAATAACAGAATTTGTTCAAACTTCCTAGGCACTTATTTAGACAATTTTATGTATCTAATAATAGGCCTTTATTTAAATAAAGACTATAAAAAAAAACTCAAATAAAAAAAAACAAAAAAAAAAAGAATTCAAAAAAACATTCAAAAAAAAAAAAAAATAAAAATACAACTAGACATCAAAAGCAACATTCCTGTAAATTTTTAGGAAAATCCATCCAATAGTTTTAGAAGAGAAGTCGCCCAAAATGCTGCGCATGGAAAACTACAGAAAAGCCTTTAATTAAAGCTCGAACATGTTTGAAAACCAGCTAGATCAGATTAGTAATACTAGAGTTATGGCCTTTTTTTTACTGAAAAATGCCATGTTTTGCTCCGTAAACACTCTAGCACCTTCGTGTTGTATTTGATCATTACCAAACTTGGCAAGATTGTTAATATTAATTAAATCTCGGAAACATTCGAAAAACAGCTAGATCGGGTCAATAACACCAGGGTTATGACCATTGGTTGAATAAAAAATGTCATAGTCTACCGTGTGAACACTCTAGCAACTTCAGTTTTTTTTTTCTAAACTTGGCCAGATTGTTAATATTAATGACAGCTCGAAAAAGTTCGGTACCCATCCAAATCATATAAGTAAAAAAAGTATAAAAGTCGAACAGGAAATGCAGCTTTCACAGAGCACAGTAAACCCCAAAAATGAGATATATGGTCCTATAGAAACCACAGGGTCCGAACGCAATGGCATCGTAGGTCCGCACTGTCGATGCCATTGCGTTCGGACGCTGTGGTTTCTATAGGACCCTATATCTCATTTTTGATAATACAATGAAAGAGACAAAAAACAACAGAAAGGGTGGTTTAGACAGGGTTACCGACTTGGAACGGTCAGTAGGCAATAAGGCCTACTGGTTAGCTTGAATCGATTTCATATGCGCACAATCCTCGCTATTATCTTGTCTTCAGCACCCAAATAGACAAGACAGTGTAATCAAAACTACATCCCATCAAAAGGAATTCTCTAACAATCAAGTCCACATCCAGAGAAACTAACTAAAGCAACACATACAAAATAATAAACATCTCAGGATGTATCCAGAATCGTACTGAACAACCATAGTAGTTGCAGCTAAAGAGAAAACCAATCTAGGGTACAACCAGAAAACCCGAGGGACGAAAGCTCATGCACCCACCTCCCTTAGTTGGGGTTTCAGTACAATCATAGAGTCCCAAGAGGTAGTCCAGTCATCGCACAAGTGAAAAGTGAAGCGTAATGACTGACTGTAGAGGGGTCAATCATTAAACATGCAGTGCGCTGTAAAACCACTCTGACTAACTTCCTGATTGAATTTGTAAAGCGGTCAGGAAACCCGTCAGACCCCTTTAACTTTCGAAGTTTATAGACCACATCTCCATAAAATGAGGGTTTTGATATGCCTAGTCGCAGAAGTGTTTTAAGGTTGGTGTTGTACTTTTCCAGCAGGCCCTCGTTGTGGCGATAGAATTTAGAGAAAGATCTACGTAGTTTGTGATAACGAAACCCTGCTGAAGAAGTTTACTTGTAATAACTTGATTTCGGTCATTGAAGTCTTTAACATCATTACACGCTCTAGCAAATCGAAAGAGCTGGGAGATATACACCCCGTATGAGGTAGCACGAGGTACATCTCCATCCAAGTGTGGATAGTTAACGATGTTAAAATTGAAATCATCTCTCTTATCATAGATTTTAGTATGAATACAATCATTTGAAATCGAGAGATGAAGATCGAGAAATGCTGCTTCTGTATCCGAACTGTTGGCTTTATTCAACGTGTGCTCTGATGGATAAATGTTAGTAAGCATATGAGCAAAGTACGGATTATCAATATCGAGTATGTCTTCAAGACACCGAGAAGTATTAGTAAAGGCATCAATAATTTCACCCTGGCTAGCAGGTGACAAACTCAACATAAATTTTCTTTCATAGCAGTACAAAAACAACTCTGTAACAAGTGGCGCACAGTTAGTACACATAGGAATACCAACAACCTGGCGGTAAATAGTTTTACCGTATCTTATAAAGATGTTATCCAGAAGAAAAGATAATGCTCTACAAACATCCGTACAAGTCCACAAATTATACTTATCAATGGGGGCGTTAGTAAAGAAAGCCCTGACATTATTACAAGCTAGAAAAGTTGCAATAAACACGCAATAGGACAAACATGAATGGCAATGTTAACAAAGAATAAAGGCATATGACGTCACAAACACAAAAATGGTTGACAATAGGGCCTTGGAACGGTCAGTGGCAGAGGTATGGGCTTTGATTTATTGGGAAATTCTTTGTTCTGTCTTGTGAACACTCTAGCATATTCATTTATTTGATCTTCACCAAACTTGTTGATATTGATAAAAACGTGGAAATGTTTGAAAACAAGCTAGATCAGATTTATATCGCCAGAGTCATAGCTCTTGATTTATTGAAAAAATCATATATTTTGCATCGTTAGTACTTTAGCTCCTTCATTTTCAATCTGATCGTGACCAATCTTTGGCAGGTTGTAATTATCATTAAAATCTCAAACGAAATCGAAAACTAGACACACTGAAGCAGAAACAACAGAGTTATTGCCGTTGAATTAGTTTTAAAATGCTATGTTTGGCTTGTTAGCATTCTAGCGCCACAAGTTTGTCTCAGCCAAAACTCCTTAACTGTTGAATGGATTTCGGTAACTCTATATATAAATGTTCGGGGCGTCCGTGGCCGAGTGGTTAACGTCTCTGACTTGAAATCACTTGCCCCTCACCGCTGTAGGTTCGATCCCTCAGGGGCCTAGGAATCTTTATGTGAGGAAGCTATCCAGCTGGCTTGCGGAACGTCGGTGGTTCTACCCATGTGCCCGCCCGTGCACGAAAATTGCCCGGAGGGGCACCTGGGGTCTTCCTCCACCAATGGAAGCTGGAAAGTCGCCATATGACCTTAGCTGTTGGTGCGACTATAAAATCCAATTCAATCAATATATAAATGTTCGGCATGATGAGAAGTTATGTAACGCGCAAGAATCAGGTCCATACCTCAAACGTCAAAGTCATACTTGGAGGTCAAAGTCATATGAGCACAAAATTGTGTCTCAGCCATAACTCATAAACTACACAACCCCGCCCCATGGGTCACAAGTTTTACATGTCATGAGTTAAAGGTCAAATAGTTTGCATGCACCAAAGGAAATGGCAAGTTTGTTCAAGACAGATATAGCCCCACTCCTGGGGTCACGTGTTTTACATAGACTTATATAGGGAAATACTTTAAAAGTGTTCCTTATATGCAACCTCAGTTGTACGCTTACTGAAAGTGAAAAGACGGATACAACCGTCCATCCAGCATCGGCCTGGTGTCCGTCCTCCCCCCTAGGGAAATAGTAACCTGGTCATAACAAGGACTCCGTTGAGATCCCCACCCAAAATCCATATATACACTTACTGGGCATGAAAAGACGGATACAAGCGGACATCCAGCATCGACCCTGGGATCTGTCCCTACCCCTGGGGTCATGACCTATTGATCAAAACTTAGAAACTGTTGAGATCCCACCCTAGAACCATTTATACACTTAATGGGCATGAACAGACGGACACATCCGTCCCCACTCCGAGGGACATAGTCCCTGAGGCATAACTTGGAAACCGTTGAGATCCCCAGCCTATATAACCTTATGTACACTTACAGGGCATGAACAGACGGATACAACAATCCAACCATCATTGGGCCCCGGGTGAGTTCTCACCTCTAGGGAAAAGCAATTGGGTCATAACTAGGAAACCGTTGAGATCCCCAACCAATGACCATATATACACGTAATGGTCATAAACAGACGGATATAACCATCCAACCATCATCGGTCATGGGGTCTATTCCCACCGCTAGGGACATAACCCGTGGGTAATTGGAAACTGTTGATATCCCCATTCTATAATCATATATACACTTACTGGGCATGAACATGCGGATACAACCATTCAACCTGCATTGGCCAAAGGATCAATCCCCACCCCTAGGGACATAGCCCCTGGGTCATAACCTGGAAAACGTTGAGATCCCCACCCTATAATCCTATATACACTTATTGGGCTAGAACACTTTAAGACGGTCACGGGAATTTAAGATGACACGCCATCGGTTGCGTGATCTAATTTTGCTGCGAAGTTATAAGCTATTTTGACTTGTTTTTCATATTTGCGAAGATCATCAGGTGACGACTTTGTCCTCCATTTTAACCAGGTTTTCCTTTGGAACAGTCTGGTTATTAGACTGGCAATGTCGCTTGGTGGTTGGGCGGGCGGGCGTCGTGAAACTCATAGTTTCCGCTCAGTAACTTTTGTTAGGAATGAGTTATTGCGACGTAACGTGCTATGAATGTAGCTTGTATGTAAAGGAAACGTGGAATTGCATTTGGTGCCACTGGGATCAAGGACAAGGTCGCTGTTACTAAACATAGAAAAATGGTTTCCGCTCTATAACTGTTCTTAGGAATAAAAAAAGGAACGAAACTTCCTATGTACATAGCTTATATAGAAATGAAGCTTGGAATTGCATTTGAGGTCACTGGGATTAAGGTCAATAATACTGTAACTTAACATAGAAAAACGTTTGTTTCACTCAATAACTTGATGAGATATTGGAACGGAATTTGCTGTGTATGCAACTTATATTTTAAGGAAGCTTGGATTTGCATTTGAAGTCACGGGGTCAAGGTCACTTTTACTAAAAATAGAATGAGATATTGCCTTGGTAACGAAACTTATTTTGTAGGTAGCCAGAGGTAGCTTTTTTTAAAAAAAAGCTTAAGATTGCATTTGAGGTCACTGGGGTCAAGGTCTATGTCACTTAAGTCTTTACTAAAAATAGAAAAAGGGTTTCCGGAAAATAACAACAGTTAAGAGAGAGATATTAAGTACCGAAACCTGCTGTGTGTGTACTAATAGTTTAAGGAATCTTGGGATTGCATTGGAGGTCATAATGGTCAGGCTCTCTTTATTTAAAATAGAAATATGGTTTCTGAGCAGTAACTTTAGTTATGAATTAGATATTGGATTAAACACTGCTGTGCATATAGCTTACATGAAATGGAAGCGTGCGTTTGTATTTGAGGTCAAGATCAAAATCAATGTTACTAAAATAGAAAAATGTTTTCCGTGCAATAACTTTAGGAATGAGATATTTAAATTGATGTGTATGTAATATATATGTAAAGGTTGCTTGGGATTACATTTGAGGTCACTAGGCCAAGGTCAATGTTTGTTTATACTAAAAATAGAAAAATAGTTTCCGGGCAATAACTTCAGTCAGGAGTGAGACTGAAACGAGACTTCGTGAATACGTAGGTAATATTGAAAGAAATAGTGGAAATAAACGTTGTAGGTAGCTTATGGAAAACCTGGTTTGCGTGGAATTTCCACATTTCTTGTCTTTTAGCAGCAGAGCGTATGAGATGCCGAGTTGTCCGTCGATCGTCGTCCTTAACTTGTGTCTTGTTAAGCCGATACGGTCCTTATTTTTCATCCAATCTTTACCAACTTACCAGATTGTAAATATTAATAAAAGCTGGGACGTTCGAAAACCAGCCATATCGGACCAGTAACAGTGGAGTTATGGCCCTTGATTTAGTTACAAATGCTATAGTTTGCCTCTTTAAGACGATAGGGCATTAATTTTTCATCCGATCTTTACCAGATTGTTAATATCAATGAAATCTTGGACAATTTCGAAAACTAGCCCGATCGGACTAGTATCAGCGGAGTTATAGCCCTTGATTTAGTTAAAAATTATATTTTGCCACTTTAAGACGATAAGGCCTTCATTTTTCATCCGATCTTTTTCAAACTTTACCAGATTGTTGATGTTAATGTAAGCTGGAACGAGTTCAAACACCAGTCAGTTCAGACTAGTAATACCAGAGTTATGGCCCTTGATTTATTTAAACTTGCTATATGTTGCCTCATTAACACGATAGGGTCTTCATTTTTCATCTGATCTTTATTAAACTCTACCAGAGTGTTGATATTAATGAAATCTCGAACAAGTTCGAAAACCAGCCAGATTGGACATTTACACCGGAGTTATGGCTCTTGATTTTCTGAAATATGCTATAATTTGTCCGCGTTAAGACGATAGATCCTTCATTTTTCATCTGATCTTGACAAACTTTACCAGATTTATCAATGAAAGCTTGTACAAGTTCGAAAACCAACCAAATCAGGTTAGTGACACTGGAGTGATGACCCTTGATATAGTTAAAAAATGCTCTTTTTTGCCTCGTTAAGGACCTCATTCCGCCGGATTTCAATGAAATTTTGCAGGGATGATCAGTATCAAGCCTATTGTACATATCGTCACCGTGCTCCGGTTGAATGGTTTTGGTTTAATACATAAACTTTGTCTGGACAGTTCTCCTGAACCCCTGGCCGGATTAAAACGATTTTTTTGGGTATGATCAGTTCCAGGTATAATTGTGCATATCATCGCCGTGTTCCGGTAAAATGATTTAGGCAGGTTTTGATACACAAACATTGTCTGTACTAGTTCTCCTGAACCCCTGGCCGGCTTTCAAAGAAACTTTGCAATGATGATCAATACCGAGCCTAGTTGTGCATTTCATCGTCGTGTTTCGGTTGACAGATTGTTGGGTTTTAAGGTGTAGCACACGCCTTGCAACACAGGAAGTGTCGGCCTGGGGTAGTCGCATAATGGCGGTCAATAAATAATTCCTTGTTTCTCTTTGTAAAAAAAGGCATTTTCACTAATTTAAAGTGCTATTTTTGGTTTATATCCCATTGTTGAACTATTTGTTACATTTTTCAAGCATTGTCATGTTATTGATGCTGCCTTGTTGGTTAGAGATTAGATCATGGCGGGGATTTCTTTATTTACACTGTCCTGTTTTAATGGGATGACAGTAGGGTAAGTGTGAGGTTTGGTGCACCGTAGAACCGGTTTAAACCCCCAGTGGCCTACTTTGCCACTGAGTGTTCCAAGGCGGTAGCCCTATTGTCAACCCTTTTGTGTTTGTGATGTCGTTTGCATTTGTTATTGCTTTTGCCTTCTTGTTTGTCTGTTTGCGTGTTTGTTTCTGTGTTTTGTGGTTGACTGTTCTCCTTGAATGCTACTTTACCTGTCCGATCTTTTTATATTTCTTCTTACAATTGTGAGTTTGTATTTTGTTTTACTTATATGGAAATGAGTGTATGAATACAATATTTTGGCATCTCAGTGTTTATATTTTAAAGGGAGCATTCATTCATGAGACAAGTTCTTTCTTAGAAGATACATGACCCCCATTTTTCTGTAGATTTTTTGGCAGCAAATGTGTCATTTGTGATGAGAATGTAAGTTATTCATTTTTAATTTGGGCCTAGATATGAATGACAACATGGCATTTAAACTTTAATTCACACACAACTCAATGCAACAATCAATGGGCGTGTTACACCTTTATACACAAATATTTGCCGGGATAGTTCTCCGGAAACTCTGGCCGGATTTCAATGACAAGGATGATCAGTATAAAGCCTAGTTGTGCATATCGTCGCCACAATCCGGTTGAATGATTTTTGGCAGAGTTATGACCATTTAAAGGTTTTAATACACAAACTTTGTTCAGACTAGCCTCTTCTGAACTCCTGGCCGGATGTCAACGACTCTAGGCGGGAATGATGAGTACCAAGCCTAATTGCGCCTTTCATTGCCGTGTTCTGTTTAAATGAGTTTAGACACAGTTATGGCTCTTTAAAGGTTTTAATACACAAACTTTGTCCCGACTAATTCTCCTGATCCCCTGGCGGGTTTTCAGAGAATCTTGGCAGGTATGATCAGTACCAAGCCTAGTTGCGTATATCGTCGCCATGTTCCTGTTGAAAGTTTTTTGACAGAGGTATGGCCCCTTATACATAAACTTTATCTTTAGCAAGTAGAGCGTCCACATGCCCTCTTGGGACTCTTGTTATTGTGTATTATTGTTTTTATATTTTTCGCTTTGCTTTCTCATAAGAACCTTTGGTGCTTGGGTTTAAAGCCCAATTTGGCAGATGTTTGTTTTATTTTGGAAACTTGGTTCCTTCGTTCTGTTAATCTTTTGTATTATTATTTATTTATTTTGCCTAACTTTCATGGCCTCTTTAAGCAGTTTCATATTGGCGAGATCATCAGGTGAGCGAGTCACGGCCATTTTCGGTCCTTTTGTATTGAGAGTGAAACTTCTTTTTTTACTTGAATTCCACCAATTTCTTACAGCCAGTAGAGCGATACAGGCTCTCTGTCTCTTGTTTTCAAACTCCATGAAACTGAACTATTAAAAGAAGGCCAGTATAGAGCCCTCTTGGCTCTTGTTTTCAAACTTTATGAAACTAAAATTACTAAAAAGAAATAATAATACAACTACTACTACTACTACTACTACTACTACTACTAATAATAATAATAACAAGAAGAAGAAGAAGAAAAAGAAGAAGAAGAAGAAGAAGAAGAAGAAGAAGTTTATTTGTGAGAAATATGGAGGTGCGCAGGATTAGCAGATGCGTAGCTTTTGACACTCTTGTGCCTCTTGTTTAGACTTTTTATTATGTGATAATACATTTGTTTAATTGTTTGTTATTGACAATGTCAGCTCACAAATAAATATGCTATATTGACCAATAATTGAAACATGGTCATTATATATAGACACTGATTGAAAAAAAAAAGAAAAATTATCTAGATCTATAGATCCAAAAGTCAGTAAAACATACTAGATCTAGTACTATAAACCGTACAGTAGAACATAGGTCAATTTGATGTTCCTTGACGACACTTTGAACTCTTTTTGAAGGATGTCGTGTGATTCTCACATAAACTTAATTTAAAACGCAAACCGGCACCGATATTTTTTTTAGTAACGAGGAGGCTCATCCGCTTGTTTTCTGTCTTAAAATAGAGCCACGTAATCATTTTGTGTAAAAGGGAATAATTATAATTAATATATGTATTTATTCTTATATTCTTCAAAATGAAAGCTTGTAGCATTTACCTAAATACACAAAATTACCACTATTACAAGGGTACACCTGTCTAGTTTCACCATGTCCGTGTCACCTCTACTAAGGTAGGCCTATATTTAGGCAATTACGTCAGTCATAAATGACGGGCAGATCCAAGGGCAAGGGGCCTCCCTTAAATCTGAAAATGTATTTCTAAAGTAGTATAAATCGTGTTTCTATTTCTTTTGATTTTTTTTTAATAACTGAAGAAAAAAAGTGTGGGTTTTTTTGTTTTTTTTTGTTTTTTTTTAAGTTTTGCTTCTTCCCCCATCTCAAATCCTGTATCCGCCACTGAAATGTGCTACCCTTTTGTTGCCCAGTAACCAGTGTTAACAGCAGCTACCATTGAACGAACATGGGCTGAGTTCAGTTGACTGTTTTATTCTAGTTTTTGAATGATATGTATTGAACATTTTGCTTTAATAAAATGGTACAACTTCATGACTTCAATCAAAGCTGATAGTCGCTGTGTCACGTGATTCCACAACCTTGAGTGACTGCCGATGTTAACATTCGCCCAATTGAGTTGCATAATGTTATGCAACCTATAACTAAAACAGAAGAAGGCCATGTTTTTTTTGCATACATGATTATCATTATATTCTTACAGTACTGTTATGTGAGATAACACATTTTTTCCAGAAGCACAGCAAAAGCATGATTTTGCCCAAAAATAAGATAGTGAGAAATATTAAACATATTTAAATTTTATGTAAACATTAAAGTCGGACTTTAAAACTGGAAGTGAAATATCAACACAACTGTGATAATAATAGTGATTATTCATGTGTATATTAGGCTATTCATAATGTGTATATATATCTTTTTACTCTTCAGGCATTGCAAATGTGGATAGATCTTTGGTTTGACTGCTACCGATATGACAACTCTGAGAGGCTCCTACAACTATTTGTGGGATGTTAGCAAACCGCTTGGGCAGGGTGCTACAAGCATGGTTTACAGAGGAAGAAATAAAGTAGGTTACTTCTTGTGCCATGGATACCACAGACCTGATCATTTCATATGGGGTTGTGGATACTTAAACAGTCATCTATATACGTGTATGATGTATGTTTATAAATGTACATATTATAATAATTTAGTGAAATTATAGTTTTAAAACAGTGAATGTTGTCAACTGATATATTTTAGTATTATTTTATTTTACAGTTCACAGTGCCATTTAATAACTCTTTAAAATAAAATGTATAGATGCTGCATGCAGCATTGTGAATAGTCTGGAGTAATTTAATTTGGGAACAAGTGATCGGCATTAAGTATTTGAGTCTTAGAGTTTAGGCACATTAAGTTTTTATCCCCCGTCGTCGCAGCAGAAGTGCCCTTTGTAATTTTATACTTATAATTTGTGTCCGCTCAATAACTCAAAAACTACTAGAAGGACTGAAATGAAATTTTACACAATGCTAGACAGAGAGAGGGCATTGAGAGGAAGTGCAGGGCGCGAGAACCATAACTGAGTCTTCATTTAAATTAGAGTTTTTGCCCTTTGTTATTTTATACTTATAATTTGTGTCCGCTCAATAACTTACAAACTACTAGATGGACTGCAATGAAATTTCACACAATGATAGAGGGCAATGAGAGGAAGTGCAGAGCGCGAGAACCATAACTCTGTCTTCATTTAAATTAGGGTTATTGGCCTTTGTAATTTTCATGTCTGCTTAATTACTTGAAAGCTATTATTGCACCTCGCACAAAATCCTAAGAATTTCATTGGATTAGAGCGGTCACATGGTGATCCTCTTTTATTCTATAGCGGGTCAGTAGATTTCATAGAGGGTCATTAAAACAATATGGACTACAATTCCGATTCAAAAGTTTAAATAATTTGCAAATTGTTCTTTAAGGCGTTAGTAACAAACATTATAAGTAAAGTAATAATGTTTTTAAACTGTACCGGTCGTGACGTCAACGTCATAACGTCAAATTGCGCGAACGTCTCAATGACGTTGTCGCTCCATTAAAATAGGTTAAATGTCGATGTTTGCCCTAAAAAAGGGTGCTCGATGCAATAAATCAGTTATTGGGTTTGTTACTGACCCCCTACAGATATATGAGGGGTCAGTCAGATATATAGGCGGCTCGGCTATTGCCTCGTCCCCTATAAATCTTACTGACCCCACATATTTCTGTAGGGGGTCAGTAACAAACCCAATAACTAATGCTAGAGGGACTGCAATGAAATTTCACCCAGTGATAGAGGGCAATGAGAGGAAGTGCAGAGCATCTTATACTGCTCCATTTATATTTTTAGCATCATACATGTATAATAGGTATCATATATGAGAATCAGATAAAATTCATATTATTCTTATATGTGGCAAAATTGATAGTGTACATAAATCTTGCATGCACACACCGCACCAACATCCATGTTTAATATATCAAAGTCGAGACCATATATAGCGAAAAATACTGGGTTGGGGGATATGGCTGTCTCTCAGACTGCTTCTTGTTTCCACTTGGAATTCAGATATTCAAGCAAACTACTGTCACAGGTTTATTGGAAATATTGCATCAGTATTACATCACCTTGAGATAAAGCCTATGTAGGACAATTATTGTATGAAATATGATGCAGCTTATAAATGCATTTTTTTAACTATTTGATATAGAGGACAGGGGATGAGGTAGCAGTCAAAGTATTCAGCCAGGCTGGGAATATGAGACCTCAGGATGTACAAATGAGAGAATATGATGTCATGAGAAAGCTCAAGCACAGAAACATTGTACCATTGCTGGGCATTGAAGAAGAGGTAAGACAAGGGACTAATATAGTTTAGTGGAATGGCAGTCATAGGGTGACAATTATAGTGGTAACTTATTTGTACTTGGGTAGGCAAGTTATCTTTTAATGTTGGGACCTAATTGTAAATGTTCAAGGTCACTGTTGAACAAATACATATAGCAGAAATGTTAACACCCGTTAAAATTGGGATACCTGCAAGTTCCTTAAAGGCGAAGAAAGGGGAAATGTTAGCATTTCTTTTTTCACAAATAACATTAAATATAAATTGCCCTTTGTACTTTTAAACATATTCATTATTGTTTTTGTTTTGTTTGTGAAGAGGAGGGAGTGGGGGTGCTGTGGGGGTGGGGAAGAGGGGGCATCCCCACTAATGGTCCAGATATTTTTCCTCTCGACAGGAGTGTTTTGGTTCGTGAAAAGAAACATCAAAGTGTTAAAAAAAAAATGATTATGAATCAGTTGTAGCTGGATAAAATGGATTAAAATTATTTATTTGCAGTCTTAAGTTGATAACTTAATTTGTTAATTATTTATTTGCAGTCAGTCTTAATGTTATGAGCTAACTAACTTAATTTTTCAGCAAGGGACACATAACCAGGTGATAGTGATGCAGCTAACTGACCATGGCTCTCTGTTTAATATGCTTGAAGATCCCAAGAATGCTTACGGCCTGCCTGAAGAAGAGTTCATCATAGTGTTTGAACATATAAGTGAGTTTTGCTTCTAATAAGCGAACAGTATTCTGTGTAATGGGTTTCTCTATATATTTGATTATTTTAGAGTTCTCCACGGGTCATTCAAGGACAAGGACACCATGGAGGTAGACTTTAAATTTCAAATAATCTAATACACACTTAATTACATTTTGTCACTTTACTTGAAATTGGTCAAAAACAAGTGTCTAAACAAAAAAAATAATAATTTAGAATATAATAAATAACTGATTTTATTGATATAATCATACATTTCTGTAACGAATGAAATGCTAACGATGATGGGAAGATAAAAATGGATCCGGCGTAGTCCTATTTGACCTATCCGATTATACAGAATTGTACAAAAAAAGTGTCAGTACTAGCTGTTGTACAATAATGAGGAGAACGTAGTCCATACTGATGCACTCGACAAAAATCCAATTGGTTTACTATAATATATTTGCAAGTATTAAATAGTCCATAACATGTCGCAGATCAAACCATGTGACATTAAACTGTCAAAAATGTAACAACATTCTTTAGTTTCATTTCAATGCATGTGTCAGTAAACCTGTCATAATACGAACAGTCTGTTAAATCATTTTAGAATTATTTTGTATTTAGTATTTTGTGATATTTGATTTCAAGAAACTCGTTACTCAATATTAAGTTTAACTCAGTCAGCTCTAAGAATAGCTTGAGTCTCTCCACCTTGCTTAACAGTTTTCATTAGTCCAATTTGTATCACTGCGCCTTTTAAACCAATCAGAATGCTTCATTCATAATGTATTTAGTTGTTTCAGTCATGGCATTTCCTGGTATTTTGACATCACTTCCTGGTGTTATGATATCACTTAATGATACTATGACATCACTTAATGCTATTATGACATCACTTTAGGTTATTATGATGCACTCAATCTGTTCTGAGAACTGATTGAGTCTTTAAAATTGCTTTGGAAAGAGATTTAGACTTTCTGTATCTCTCACTGAGTAATGAGTTTCTTAAAACCAAAAATCACAAAATTCTAAATATAAAATGATTGTATGATGATTTAATAGACTGTTTATAATGAATTTTGACTTTTGCAAATGTATATGAGCCGTTTGACAATCACAATGTGTAAAAGGCTGTGCTAAAGGATCACCATTAAAGAAGATGTGCGACTATTAAACAACTTGTATATTGGAGCAACTTCCTTGTGAAGGTTTCAGTCTATCATGATGACCTATATATTGCAGCCGCTGGTATGAAATATATTCGAGATAGCGGTATTGTACACAGGGACATTAAACCAGGAAATATTTTGCGTTACATCGGAGAGGATGGAAGGTAAATTATGAATTGTGTTAAGTGGGTTAACTTTTGTAACTGTTTTTTTACTGATGTCATTGTTTATTCTCTTCTAGTGGTAAATACAATTCTCATGATAGAAGTTACACACAATTCTCATGATAGAAGCTACACACAATTATCATGATAGAAGCTACACACAATTCTCATGATAGAAGCTACACACAATTCTCATGATAGAAGCTACTCATAATTCTCATGATAGAAGCTACACACAATTCTCATGATAGCAGCTACACACAATTCTCATGATAGAAGCTACACACAATTCTCATGAAAGAAGCTGCATATAATTCTCATGATAGAAGCTACACACAATTCTCATGAAAGAAGCTACACACAATTGTCAGGATAGAAGCTACACACAATTCTCATGAAAGAAGGTGAACATAATTCTCATGATAGAAGCTACACACAATCTCATGAAAGAAGCTGCACATAATTCTCATAATAGAAGCTACACACAATTCTCATGAAAGAAGCTACACACAATTGTCAGGATAGAAGCTACACACAATTCTCATGAAAGAAGGTGAACATAATTCTCATGATAGAAGCTACACACAATTCTCATGAAAGAAGCTGCACATAATTCTCATGATAGAAGCTACACACAACTGTCATGATAGAAGCTACACACAATTCTCATGAAAGAAGCTGAACATAATTCTCATGATAGAAGCTACACACAATTCTCATGAAAGAAGCTGCACATAATTCTCATGAAAGAAGCTGCACATAATTCTCATGATAGAAGCTACACATAATTCTAATGATAGAAGCTACACATAAGTTTCATCATGGGAGCAACCTTCAGTTAACAAGATAGGAACAACCTATAATTCTCATCATAGGAGCATCATACAGTTATCACATTTGATATGATAGAAGCAACATAATTCTCATGATAGAAGCTACACACAATCTCATGAAAGAAGCTGCACATAATTCTCATAATAGAAGCTACACACAATTCTCATGAAAGAAGCTACACACAATTGTCAGGATAGAAGCTACACACAATTCTCATGAAAGAAGGTGAACATAATTCTCATGATAGAAGCTACACACAATTCTCATGAAAGAAGCTGCACATAATTCTCATGATAGAAGCTACACACAACTGTCATGATAGAAGCTACACACAATTCTCATGAAAGAAGCTGAACATAATTCTCATGATAGAAGCTACACACAATTCTCATGAAAGAAGCTGCACATAATTCTCATGAAAGAAGCTGCACATAATTCTCATGATAGAAGCTACACATAATTCTAATGATAGAAGCTACACATAAGTTTCATCATGGGAGCAACCTTCAGTTAACAAGATAGGAACAACCTATAATTCTCATCATAGGAGCATCATACAGTTATCACATTTGATATGATAGAAGCAACATTGAGTTATCATATGTTAGGAGCAACATACAATTATTGTCGGCTTATTTGATGAAATATAGGTCACGTTCGGTCTCCGCTACGACATGTGTATCTTCCTTATTTCTTTACATTATTTGCAAACATGATATATAGGGTCCTATAGAAACGACAGCTTCCGAACGCGATGGCATCGTAGGTCCGCACTGTACTGCAAACAAGGACTTGAAAATACAATGAAAGAGACAAAAAACAACAGAAAGGGTGTTGAAGCCAGGTTTACCGACTTGGAACGGTCAGTAAGAAATAAGGCCTACTGGTTAGCTTTAATCGATTCTATATGCGCACAATCCTCGCTATTATCCTGTCTTCAGCGCCCAAATAGACAAGACAGTGTAAACAAAACTACATGCCATCACATATTTGAGATCTCTATGACCTACTTTCGACGAAATATAGGTTACGTCCAATCTCTGCTACGCGATGCGCATCTTTCTTCTTTCTTAAGGATTTTCACCAAACTTCATCACAATGTTCCTTATATGCATCTTACTTACATCATGTGCAGAATTTCGGGTTGCTGTGACCTACTTTCAATGAAATATAGGTCATATCCGGTCTGCGCTGCAACATGCACCACCACTGTTATTGACAATAATTAAATTAAATATAAAGTATGTAAGGAACAAATATCTCTTGGGATTTCCATTGGTGTTGGTCAAATCATATATCTGGACTACTTCAAAATAGGGCTCGACGTGTAGGTCGTGGCTTTCTGGTTATGGTAGGAGCTACACTGGTTATGAAAGGAACAACATACAAGTAATTATACATACATATTTTTCTCTACAGATCTATATACAGACTTACAGATTTTGGTTCTGCGAAAGAGCTAGAAAATGAAGAAGAACAATTCATGTCCCTGTATGGTACAGAAGAGTATCTGGTAAACAGTTGTTTTACTTGTTGTTGTTGTTTTTCGTCTTGTTTAATTATAATTTTGTCCTATAATTGATCAATTTTCATAACAGGTATCAGTTATAGATTGTGTACTATATTTAACAGCATCCAAGTCTGAATTGATGCCATCATTAATCTGTGTACTCTGACCTTGGATTTATCCATTCCAACCTTGAACTATACCTAAAGGTCACATTGCTAAGCATCGAAGTATGCTAAAGGGACACCCGGCATTCTACACATGTTTACACATTCAAAAGTCTACGAAAGTGTCTTCTTTTGTTCTTCTTAACTGCTTCAGATTATGAAACTAAATAATATGTATATATGTAAATAATTTAGAGTTATTTCCCTTTACAAAATCCGTTTTTAAAAATTAGATAAATTACTCAAACGTTTGTCAGTCCATCCGTAGGAAATGTTGTTGCTTTCAAAATCATTGTATTGATAAAAACACAGCTAGATTGCCCTGTGTCCCTTTAAGGTAATTTGTTAAAAATGACAATTGAAAGTTAGTTAAACATAATTTTGCCTTAAATGTTTAATGCATGATGAGACGGAATCAACTATTGCAGTCAAAACATTGTTTTATGGTAAAACAAGACCAGCATGATATAAGTTCTGTATATTGTAGTTTTTCTCATGCTTGTGTAAAGATATAAAACAATAATGCTGCCATATAAAAATGCACGTATTAATGTGTAACATGGCTTCACTTCTGAAATTGAGGAATGAATGCGAAATTTGTGTAAGGACTGTTCCAGGAATGCCGACATGGTGGTGGTGGAAGGCAGTCGAGTTAAAAATTGATGAGTGATGGGTGTAAGGGAGAATTTTAATACACAAGTATGTAACGTCTAGGATAATTATGTAATTAAAAAACATGGGTAGTGATCCTTTCAAAAAAGTGCCTTCCACCCCGCACCCTGTAGAAATAATTGGAATAGCCCTAATTATATATAAATAATGAACAAGATACATTAGTTTAACGTTGAGTCATCGCCATAAATTTGTTATAAGGAAATATAAAAAGATCGGATAGGGAAAGTAGCATTCAAGGAGGACAGTCAACCACAAAACACAGAAACAAACACGCAAACAGACAAACAAGAAGACAAAAGTAATAATAAATGCAAACGACATCACAAACACAAAAGGGTTGACAATAGGGCTACCGCCTTGGAACGGTCAGAGGCAAAGTAGGCCACTGGGGGTTTTAACCGCTTCTAGGGTGCACCAAACCTCACACTTACCCTACTGTCATCCCATTAAAACAGGACAGTGTAAATAAAGAAATCCCCGCCATGATCTAATCTCTAACCAACAAGGCAACAGTAATAGGCAATATAAGTAAAACACAAATATGCTCGTGTAAATATAATACAAAAAAACAATAGCCTAGAAAGCCACAATGAATGTACTCAATGACTTGGCAGAAGCCAGAGCAACAAGAGAATAAACCATTAAGGGCACGACAAGAAAGATCATAGACAAACATCAAACGCCACCGTCCCAATGGGCTTTAGGTAGGCGTCATCATAGGGTTCACAGCCTGTCCGGTCATCGTACAATTAAAGAGGAAAGCATAGTGGCGAACTGTAAAAGGGTCCACCACCAAGCATGCAGTACTGTAAAATGTTAGGGTCATAACCTCTTTTGATAAACTTTTTAACAAGTTTAACAAAGATAGTATGAAAATGATCATGACCAAGAATCTTAGGAAGGTTTTAAATCACATCACCATAGAAGTCAGGTTGTGATAGTCCTTGTCGCAGAAGAGTCCTTAAATTACTTTTATATTTGGAAAGAAGATCAGTATTACGATAATATAATTTTGCAACAGTTTTACGAAGTTTATGGTAACAGTAACCCTGATTGAGTAGCTTTTTAGTTATACACAGATTACGAATATTAAAGTCCTCAACTCGAGTACAAGCTCTTGAAAAACGAATAAGTTGAGACACATACACCCCATAAGAAGTTGCTCGGGGAACATCCCCATCCAAGTGGGGATAATTAACAATGTCAAAATTAAAATCATCTCTCTTGTCATCGATTTTGCTAATTATTTCACCATTTTCAATCGAGAGATCAAAATCAAGAAAAGAAGCGTTATTATCAGATATATTAGCTTTGTTAAGCTGAAGTTCTTTAGGATAAATATTATTAACCATAGTTGGAAAGAAAGGGTTGTCAATGTGCAATATGTCATCCAGATACCGAGAGGTGTCATCATAGGCTTCAATAACATCTGCCTGGGTATCTGGTGAAAGACTCAACATGAAATCTCTTTCATAGCAAAATAAAAACAAATCTGGTGCACAGATCGTTCCCATAGGGATACCAACACTTTGTCTATAAACGGTATACACCCTCTTGAAGATCTTCACGATAAAAAACGTGTCCTTACCTTCCAACTATTTATTATGCCACATGAAGCATCCAGATATCTACGAGAGAGCTGTGTTACGGAACCCGCTCCGTCGACAGTTCACATCCAAGGTTGACCTCTGGAGCCTCGGAGTCACATTCTTTCATGTCGCAACTGGACAGTTGCCCTTTAAACCTTTTGGAGGTCGACAAAATAGAGCTAAAATGTAAGTGATCTGTTTACTCATTCTTTTTTCTATTTATATTAGTATTAGGAAATAGTATTTCGTTTATTGTGAATTATAGTGTATCCTATCACGTTTTTGGATTTCAGTTATAACAGTTACTTAAATTGAATGAGTAAGAGTTTAATAATAAAGAAAAATCACCGTAAAAGATGTTCTGTTTCTATTTTGATATCGTTAAAATGAAAATAGTGCAGGACTCTATTGGTATCCACAATGTATCAGTGTCAATGAATTGACGCGCTTTCCCAGGTCAGGCGCATAATTATATTCATATATTCCAGTGATGTATATTGGATTATAACGGGGTATTTCAAATTACGCTAAATGGGTGTATTAGAATATTTATTATACCCCAGCTTAACGAAGTTTCGTTTAGTGGGGTATACTGATTGCCCCTCCGTACAACTGTCCGTCTGTCTGTAGACGCAAACTTGTCCGCTCCATTACTCCGTTCCCCCTGAAGCAAATCTCATATAACTTCATGGGTTGACTGCCTGTGGTAAGAAGATGACCCCTGTTGATTTTGAGGGCATTAGGTCAAATGCCAAGGTCTCCGGGACCCGATAATGAAAAATCTAGCCGCACCATAACTCCTCTCCCTCTAAGGAAAATCTCATGAAACATCAAAGGTGAACTGCCTGTGGTAGGTGGATGAGCCCTGTTTATTTTGAGGTCAGTAGGTCAAGGTCACCGGGCCCAATAAAACTTTTTCCGCTCCATAAACCTCTCACCTTGAAACAAATCTTATGAAACTTCAAAGGTTAACTTCCTGTGGTAAGAGGATGATCTATATTGATTTTGAGGTCAGTAGATTAAAGGTCAAGGTCACTAGGAAGAAATAATAAAAAACCTTGTCCACTCCATAACTCCTTTTTTCCTGAAGCAAATCTCATGAAACTTCACAGGTGGACAGTCTGTGATGAGGTGATGACTACTGTTGAGTTTGAGTTCAAAGGTCAAGGACACCGGGACCCGATGATGAAAAACCTTGGTCCGCTCCATAACTCCTCTCCCCCTGAAGCAAATCTTATGAAAATTTCATAGTTGAACAGCCTGTGGTGATAGAATGACCCCAATTGATTCTGAGTTCAAAGGTCAAGGACACCGGGACCCGATAATGAAAAACATTGGTCCATAACTCCTCTCCCCTGAAACAAATCTCATGAAACTTCATAGGTTAACTGCCTTTGGTGAGAGGAAACAAATATCATGACACTTTATGGGTGGACTGTCTGTGATAAGAGGATGACCCCTAGTGATTTTGAGGTCGGTAGGTTAAGGTCACCGGGACCCGATAGTGAAAAATCTTGTCTGCTCCACTACTATTCTCCCCCTGAAGCCAATCTCATGAACCATCAAAGGTGGACTGCCTGTGGTGCGATGATGACTCCTATTGATTTTGAGGTCAGTAGGTCAAAGGTCATGGTAACCAGGACCGGACCATTTAAATCCTGAAACTAAACTCACCCTAAAGCAAATCTCATGAAACTTCATGGGTAGACTGCCTATGATGATATGATGATCCCTATTGATTTGAGGTCAGGAGGTCAAAGGTCAAGGCCACCATTACCTGATCATGAAAATCCTATTCCACTCAATCTTCACTCAAACGGTAGGGTGCGGAATGAGGGAGACTGGTAGCGGGGGATATTTGTCGGCCTTAGAAGGCGACAGCTCTATTTTAAAGATAGTTTATGTGGTATGGGACTGATTTCTTTTTGTATTTTGATAACATTGGTAGTAAATGGCTCATCAACAAAAATGTTTAGAGATTCTCCCAAAGCGAGAAAATACAAAGAAATCAGGACCAAACGCCTTGTACAATCCAATATATGTCTGTCAGTTCTTTACATACCAGGATTATATACTCCCATACATGGGACCACCCGTTTGAAGTTCCCGTGTAATAAATAAAGCAGCAGGAGTTTGAGACTTGCTCAAGGTCACACGTGCAACGTTCTATGGCCATGGCATTAAGCTAAATATAATGTTTTGGTTTTCTTCCAGCGGATTTAACTATTTATTGTGTCTGACAGTATTAAACATAAATCTATATCAACATTTAGAGGCGATAGAAATGTTGTTTCACTCCTCACTGTAGGTTTGAGATCACACGTCACAAGGAGAGTGGTGTTATCATGGGTATACAACACACAGAGGTTGGGGTAATAGAGTGGAGCAGAGAACTACCAGCTACCTGTAGATTGTCAAAGTAAGTGGTTGTTGTTTGTGCTTCATCATATTTAAAATAGAAATATACTTAAAGTGTAACCCATTGATGGCAAATACTATTAGAATGGGTTGGCTGCCTGACTTTTCAAACTGATTGTCTGGAGTCGGTAACACATTTCTTGTGTCGCCTGCATAGTATGGCAGACACTTAGGGATCACTTTGTCCGTCTTTTGTTGTCGTTAGTCTATCACACTTTACCCTGCAACCTGACCTTGGCCATAACTTCTTACCCTAAGAAATGTTGTTAAACATATCCAGTAACTTTGACTTTCATTTCGTCAGTGTTATGTCCCTTTTCATAAAACGTTAACCTGCAATTTGACTTTAATACAAGGGGTAGTGAAAAATATGCAGTATTTTCATAGATATTTGCTTATAAGAAATATAATGTCCGAGAGAGTTTCTATGGTAACCACTCACTTTTTTAACTCTCAGTAGTGGATATAGATGTTTTTAGCTTAAATAATTTCTTAGAAAAAACTATTTAATATCAAGTTTAATATCCAAAATACTTGTTAATATGTGTACATTTAATTATTCAGTATTATAGTTTTGTCATACCATTTTTCAGTGGTTTGAAACTGCTCATAACCCCTATACTGGCTCGACTCCTTGAATCTGTTCCCGAGAAGGTTTGGAATTTCGATGCATTCTTTAAGGAGGTAGACAGTATAGTGAGAAAAAAGATTATCAATGTGTTCTGTCCCCACACATGGAACTCTCTGAAGGTGTACATCAATGGGGAAAGCAAGTAAGATATATCTTTATAATTATTTAGGGCTATTCCATTTAGACACCCCAGGAAGGCACTTTTGAAATTGAACACTCACCCATAGATGCTAAATTGAGTTGAAAGAACCACATTTCGGAAAACAGGGTTCCTTCTTTGATGTTTATTAAATTGCCTCCATGTGATCTTGTGTAGGCTTTAATGGAATAGCCCGAAAGGGATTTGTTTGCTGTATTTATGAAAATATGGGTGCATTGTTTTGTCTATTACTATTATACCTAGAAGTTTAAAGTTTGAGCCCTGGATTGATCATTGGGATTTAATGTACTTCATACTAATCAGGCAAGTAGCTTAAACGTTTGATATATGTATAATACAGAGCAGGATTTTGATAGTAAGAGTCACATAATCCAAAACATCTATTGTTGAACGATTACCAGTAAAGTAACAGATCCATCCTACTTGATTTTCTTTCATAAAATCCGAAGAAAACAAGATATCAAAGTTAAACTGAAACTGTTGAAGTATTTTAGACTCGTTTTCTGTTAAATATTTCAGAAATGAATAACTTATTTTAAGTTAATATCATAACACCTAGTTTCCTGCCACAACTACACTTTTTGAATAGAGTATCTTATTCCTTTAAGCCTTACACGTCTACAAGAACTGATAGCAGAACAGACAGATATCCAGTCATCTAATCAGTTACTGATATTCGATGGTCAACACCTAAAGGACCTTGTCCAGCCCATGCTTCCTATCTCTAGCTACCCAGAGGGAATCAAGGATATCAACCCGATTATATGTTTTAGCAACAATTTGGAGGAGTTCGGGCGATTTCCCAATTCTGTGATAAGTAAGTGGCACGACTTTAGCAATTTTACAATTTCCAGCTTATGCTACTGTAACCCTGAATGAATTACAGATTCTGTTTAATAATCGAGTAGAATCTCAATGATCTGGAAAGTTTCCTAAACCTGTTTTAACACTTACCAACATGCTTTATCCGTATTAAAGTTGTAGATGTCTGTTAAAACAAAAAAAATAAGATCAGTTTTATATCAACAAACTTTCCTCATAGTAGATTAATGTCATATCTTTAATATAAATAAACCCTGTCATGCCTATTAACTGCTAGACACAAAAGAAAGTGTCCACTTTACAACTGCATGGATAACAGCGTTAAAGAGCCATGTATATGTCATAGGTAGAAATAAATATATATGCAAATTGTAATTGTTTATATTTATTACCACACCACAAGCCAGTGCGCCTTACATGCCTAGCATCCCTTTAGCTCCTGTATGATTAGGTCGCAATAAATATTTATACAAGTTGTTGTTGTTTGTTACAAGCCACTGTGACATTAATGTTTACTTGAACAACATGACAATATCCCTTTAATTTAGCTGCCTTATACTAACACATATGCATAAAGAGATATAAAAAGATCGGACAGGGAAAGTAGCATTCAAGGCGGACAGTCAACCACAAAACACAGAAACAAACATGTCTTGTTTAGCACGGTCATGTGACTTGATCACCGCACGTATGCGCACGATTGCGCTTGCCGTTATACACTATTACTGAAAGGTCATGTATGATATGTGTGGAATAAATTTTATTTACATTTATTATATTACAGGTAACTATATTCTTATTATATTCGGTATTGTTTAGTAATGTTTCATATTAATTGAGTACATACATTGCTAACTGTAATGCATTAGATTAATTGGTTTGTTATGATTTTTAAAGGTAAGTTATGAACTGCAAGATAGGTGTGTATTGACAATGTCTTACTTTACATATATGTCATAATGTGTAAATGAAATGTTATTGTATATTTTGCTACCTCTTTAGCTTCAGGATTTGCCATCCTGGGCACTTGCCGTTATACAATATTATTGAAAGGTCATGTATGATATAATTATGTGGAATAAATATTATATATAGTTATTGTATTACAGAGTATCCTTTAATCCCAAGAGGTCAATTATAATAACGAACGAGGGTGTTGTAGTCGCCTTAGAGCACACAACAACCAAACGGTGACATATAGCTGGATAGCATGGCTGACTTACAGTGATTACTTTGTCAGTTAAATTTTTACAGCATTGTGATTTCAATACACAAATTGCTCTTTGAATATTATATCCCACCACAAACAGGTATATGCAGGTACTTGTACTTCCTTGGTGCAGTAAATCAGAAACATCTACGTTGGATTTTTTTCTGTGATTCAGAAGTTTAATAAACCCTGTTTAAAAATTATTAGCAAGTTTTGGAGACATGCTAAAACTTAACCCTGTCTAGTCTTTGGTAGGTCATTCTTTTAGATCGATATATAAGACTTGCAGGTATATTTACGGCATTCAAGTTTTGTTTTACGTTTTTAGAAGATTTCCCCAAGTTCACATCCAGTTTTACGACAGAGGATTACGCCATAGCTAAAATGTGTTCAGCCATATCGTGTTATATACTAAAAGAAGTGTCGATCTACTACCACAAACAAAAGCTAATCAGGCGATCTGTACATCTATATGTGTAGGTATTGTGGCTAATCTCAGATCGTAATCATGGTAAGGGCATTCAAATTGCTTATTGCACCGCTCCTTCATGTTTAAACATGTGTCTTGTATAAGACGTTCAAATAGTGTTAGAGGGCGTTGTTATACCCCCGCTTCGAGGAAGTGGGGGCTATATAGGAATCACTTTGTCCGTCGCGTCCCGTTTTATTAATTAACAGATAATTGTTACATGGTTGCATATTTGCTTTTCACTTTTGATAAGATGTGAAAATATATATGGTTACATTCCACTAATTATACAGACTTTATAAGGTTACACTCCCCTAATTTTTACATAAGATTCCGATAAGTTTTTAAGTATTTGTCCTGTTATTTAACAGACAGTGGTTGCATATTTTCTTTTTCTTTTATCTGACAAGAAAATACATAATGTAAACCTCATAAAATTACATACTACTAATTCTAAGACCTTACACTCACTAATTTACGTCGTGTCATGTCCCGTCCCGTCCCGTTGCACTATTAAAATAAATAATGGTTGCTTGGTTGCATATTTGCTTTTAATTTTTGGTATTATGTGAAAACGCATTATGAAAACCGCATAAGGTTACATTCACCTAATTATACAGTCTTCATAAGGTTGCATTCTATTAATTTTTTAATTATTGGTCCTGTTATTTAACAGATAATGGTTGTATATTTCGTTCTGTTTTTTTTTAAAACATGAAAATACATAATGAAAACCTCATAAAATTACTACGAATTTTAGGACCTCATAAGTTCACACTCCACTAATTTTACGTAAGACTGCACGTATTTATACTCCCATCAAACAAAGTTTAGTAGGGGCTATAACGAAATCACTTTCGATTTATTTAGCAGATAATGGTTGGATGATGAAACCCATATACGGTTACACTCCACTAATTATAAGACTTCATAATGTTTCATTCCATTAATTTCACATAAGACTCAACATATTGCAATTATTTGTCATGTTATTGACAGGTAATTAGATAATCGTTGCATATTTACTTGTCCTTATGTGAAAATATCATTAGGTTACACACTACTAATTTTAAGACCTCATAAGGTTAGACTCCAATAATTTTACATAAGACCCATATATTGTTTAATTATTTATAATTAAGACTCTGCTCAGCACAAACTTCAGAGTATTCCCACTCATCCATATTAAGGTATTGATACCTATTGTGACTGGACATCATTTCCGGAGTATTAATCACCTTCAGATAATTTGCATTAAATTTGTTCTTTTGTTAATTGATATGAAAATACAGAATCAGTACCTTGTTTAGGCAACACACATATTCAAATAGGTCACCAAGCGGGGATATTTATCACCTTCAGTGATAGCTCTAGTTTATATAAAGAATAATTTCACTTATTCTGGTGACGGACATTGATATAAATGCATGCTCCCAAAGTAGAAAAAGTTGCCCCTCACGAAGAGTTTTTTTCTTTACCAGCACTTGGTTGACGTCAGCCTTTTCCAACTAAAGTATTGGTGAGAGGAAATTTAAAAATAAAAGTAAATCCCTGCAAAACTTGTT
This sequence comes from Cyrtodaria siliqua, assembly GCA_037043455.1. Lineage (NCBI taxonomy): Eukaryota > Metazoa > Mollusca > Bivalvia > Adapedonta > Hiatellidae > Cyrtodaria > Cyrtodaria siliqua. Next base: position 12,674 of record JAWPHD010016197.1, on the reverse strand, counting down.
AACATAGTTTCTTAAATATAAATTGCAACATACTGTGGTATAAAACTAATCAAAGTACTGCGTACTGAATGACGAAAACATTAGTAAGCAAACGGTTTCGAGCTGTTCCTATAGTTAAGATTAAAGATTATATGAATTGTTATGATTTTTATTGGCGAAGTGATTCTTGATATATGTTATAGATTTGTCAAGCCGAGGCGTCCTTATCCACTGAGTATGAGGCACTGAATCCTAACCTGAAGTTCATGATTAAGGGTTGTAGGAAGTGGCAAGTTATTGTTTGAGATAGCTGGTTAAAACCTTTTTAAAAATAAATATATATTTAGCTGTGTCGGCCATTTTGAATTTACGGCAGAACTGATTTTTACTTAGGACCAACTAGACATCAATAGCAACATACCTGTAAAGTGTCATGCAAATCCAAGTTTTTCAGAGTAATCGCAACTAGTTTTGTCTATATAACTATGTAAACGAAGATGACCGCATCGAATCGAAATGACTTTTGTGTAGGACCAATTACATGTCCTGCCAGTCATTTTAGTAAAGGTTCCAAAGCAATATTACTTATGGTTTTTGAGAAGTAGTCGCCACAAACTTGTATTGTGTAAAATCTATTTGTAGCTGTGGCAAATCACATAAAAAACCGTACCGGATCCCGCAAGTTAAACCATCCAAAACAGGTGCGCGTTCCCGGTATTATTTGATGTTTTCCTACAAACTCCCCACAGTGATTACTTCCCCTATCTACAATATCACTGCGCGGAGGTTAGTTTTCCTACTGAGCAATAGTCTTGATCACCTTCGACGCAAAAATCTAGACAAATCGACGGACTGAGATACTGCGTTCAGTAAAATAGGTCTGGTCTTGAAATATATGGTAACATCCGCATGGTGCGCTAAAACAATGTATCCGGTCTATGAGTGATAGCATATGGCTGAAAACGGTAATACCGTTTTTGCCAAAAAAAGTCAGAACAAATGTAACAACAATGTGGTAAAAATGCAATGAATCATTTAAAGTTATTTAAAACGTTAGCTTATTACATGTAAATTAAAATCTGCTTTCAATTTCAGACATGAGCTTTATCACAAATGTGTCCATCTTATGGAGTATCATTTATTTCTGGATAGAAATTGTTACAGCACTCTTAAGAGGAAAGACCATTTGCTGCGAACATTTAAGAGGGCATTAACACTGATTAAAATGTTGGTGCAGCAGGGTGATGCTCCGTTGAACAATATTGTTATTGATATGGAAACTTTCTATACCTCTTGCTCGCATGATATTGGAGAATTGTCTTCACAGGTAAGAAATTTTTGAAATTATTTAAATCTGAATTTTAAATGACACTCATGTCAACCAAATGGAGATAACACACTCAGGTCAACCAAAGTAAGATAACACACATGGGTCAACCAAAGTGATAACACTCAAATCAACCATTGAGCAAAGGAAGATAACACAGCTCAGTCAACAAAAGGAAGGTAACACTCAGAAACCAAAGGGAGATAACACATCCAGCTCATCCAAAAGGATTTAACCAAGGAGGGATCATCCACATTATTCGTATTTTTGTCTTTCAATATCTGATCAAGTGTCCGCTTTTTTATGCCCCCACCACCGAATGGTGAGGGGGCATATTGCATTGCGTGAAAATATATTGTGTGTCAATTTCCTCTCACACTTTTCAACCGATTACTTCGAAACTTTACGGGATGCTTACCTATGATGTCAAGATGTGTATGTCGTTTCGTCCCATGGACACATTTTTAGTTATACCTTCTTATGTAGAGTAAATCACAATGTGTTGACTGCCTAGAACAGAATATACATGGCACTACTTATGATGTACGAATAAAAGCTTGCATCTAACATCGTTTTCTTTATAAATGCCCACCCAGATAGAGCAGCTTGCAGATGAAGTAACAAGCCACATAGTGCCACTGAAAGATGACCATCTACAGAGGAAACTTCTCGAGAAACAATGGAACGACAGTATTGGGTGTATTAGTGAAGACAGATGGTGAGTTTTGGGTGTGAAGGAGAATACAGGTGGGGCGGTTTGGATGTAAAGGTGAATACAGCTGGTGAGTTTTGGTTGTAAAGGGGAAGACAGGAGGTGAGATTTGGATCTGAAGGTGAAGGGAGGTGGTGAGTTTTGGATCTGAAGGTGAAGACAGGTGGTGAGGTTTGGATGTAAAGTTGAAGACATATGGTGAGGTTTGAAGGTAAAGGTGAAGACAGATGATGAGGTTTGGATGTAAAGGTGGAGACATATGGTGAGGTTTGGATGTAGAGGAGACTACAGGTGGCGCTAGTGTTGTTCCGATTAATCGATTTAATCGATCATCGATCAGTTATGCATTCGATCTGATTAATCGATTACAATTTTTCATGATCGACTTTACTCGGTTATTAAAAATTATGGCTTATTTCATTCTCTTGTAATAAAACATACAAGAAAATAAAATGAGTTATAATTTGGCATCAAGTAATCACATATTTATAGTGGGTATCACAAGTTACTTTTTTTTAATATATGTTGGTCAGGATCATTCAGGTCCTTTATTACCAGAACATACTTGAAATGGGATTCTTTTCTTCATTATAGTCTGAAAAAGTCTTGTCTTTTATAGCAGTCATGTTTAATCGATTAATGATCGATCATCGGTCGGTTAAATATTCTGATGATCGCTCATGAATTTTCAGCAGATTCCCAACACTAAGTGGCGCGGTTTGGATGTAAAGGTGAATACAGGTGGTGAGGTTTGGATGTAAAGGTGAATACTGATGGTGAGTTTTGGATCTGAAGGTGAAGACAGGTGGTGAGGTTTGAATGTAAAGGTGAATACTGTCGGTGAAGTTTGGATGTAAAGGTGAAGACAGGTGGTGGGCTTGGTTGTAAATGTGAATACTTTTGGTGAGGTTTGGATGTAAAGGTGAAGACAGGTGGTGAATTTTGGATGTGAAGGAGAATACAGGTGGGGTGGTTTGGATGTAAAAGTGAATACAGATGGTGAGGTTTGGATGTAAAGGTGAAAACAGGTGGTGAAGACAGGTGGTGTGGTTTGGATGTAAAGGTGAATACTGTTGGTGAGGTTTGGATGTAAACATGAAGACAGGTGGTGAGGTTGGATGTAAAGGTGAATACTTTTGGTGAGGTTTGGATGTAAAGGTGAAGACATGTGGTGAATTTTGGATGTGAAGGAGAATACAGGTGGGGTGGTTTTGGATGTAAAAGTGAATACAGATGGTGAGTTTTAGATCTGAAGGTGAAGACAGGTGGTGAGGTTTGTATGTAAAGGGGAAGACAGGTGGTGAGTTTTGGATCTGGAGGTAAAGAGAGGTGGTGAGTTTTGGATCTGAAGGTGAAGACAGGTGGTGAGGTTTTGATGTAAAGGTGAAGACATATGGTGGGGTTTGAAGGAAAGGTGAAGACAGATGATGAGGTTTGGATGTAAAGTGAAGACATATGGTAAAGTTTGGATGTATAGGAGACTAGACATGTGGTGGGGCGGTTTTGATGTAAAGGTGAATATAGATGGTGAGGTTTGGATGTAAATGTGAATACAGGTGGGTCGATTTGGTTGTAAAGGTGAATACTGTTGGTGAGGTTTGGATGTAAAGGTGAATACTGTAGGTGAGTTTTGGATCTGAAGGTGAAGACAGGTGGTGAGGTTTGGATGTAACGGTGAATACTGTCGGTGACTTTTGGATCTGAAGGTGAATACAGGTGGTGAGGTTTGGATGTAAAGGTGAATATTGTCGGTGAGGTTTTGGATCTGAAGGTGAAGACAGGTGGTGAGGTTTGGATGCTTTTACAGGCGGTCAAAACCTATTTTGACACATATTATTGCCAAGCTCCTTTTTTCCAAGCTTTACAAACTGATATGAAGTTAACGAACTGTTGTATCTGGTAAAAAAATATATATTGTGAAAAGTTTTTTTAAACATTGCCGAAACATCATGTTGAATGAACAATATACGTATTAGATAGTTTAAAATAATAATTTGATTTAAGTTTTTGTATTTGAAATTAAGAAGATGCTCAAACCGTGATTTTTTTGACGACTTGCTTAACAATTGCAAAAGGTTATACTAACATTTTCCGAAAAGATACATCTGATTTTCTAGCGGACTACTAATGTATACTGCGAATAACATTATTTCAAGACGTGTATTAGAACTTGAATTTTTACTACCATGCTCACTCTGGATTGAAATTAAAGATAAAACCGAACATTTGTTAGCTCGACTATTCGAAGAATAAGAGAGTTTATGTAATCACCCCGGCGTCGGCGTCGGCGTCGGCGTCCCACATCAAGGTTTGCGTGTAAGCTGTGTTTACAAGTATATATCTCTTACATTTCTTATCCTAGCAAAACCAAATTTGGTCATGGGCTTCCTTATAGCATTATCTTAAGGGCTGCGTAGGCAATTTTGGTTCCTGTAACCCATGGTCTCCTAGGAACCCAAATTCTGCCCTTAAGCCCTTAAAATGTGTCTGTTTCACATCAAATTTTGCGTGTAAGCTGTGTTTACAGGTCTATATCTCTTACATTTCTTGTCCTAGCTGAACTAAATTTTGGAATTGGTTTCTGTAAAGGGTTGGCTAAGTAATTTTGTCTTCTGCAAGTTCTGGGCTCCCATGGAACCCACATTCTGATAGCCCTTAAAATGTGTCTGTTTCACATCAAATTTTGCGTGTATAAATTTTGCATAAAATGTGAAATAATGGCAGATCTAGGTTTGTATGTAAGCATGTACATCTCTATATATATACATATATATAGCCCCGCCCCCACTCCCTCCACACCCCAACCCAACCCACTTTTCTATTTATTTTTATTTACGTATTTCTGTGTTGTTTTAGTCAATTCTTACATAGCTTCTTACACATATTGTTGCCCCCACCCCCGCCTCCCCCATCCCACCCCACCCACCCCATTCGAAAATGGATTTTTTTTTTTTTTTTACATATTTCTGTGTTGTTTTAGTCAGTTCTTACACATAGTTTCTTACACATATATATATGTTGCCCCCTCTCCACATCCCCCCTTCCCCCCTACCCCCCCACTCAGATATTTTTTTTTTTTTTACATATTTTTGTTTTGCTTTTGTCAATTCTTACAAATGTTGACACTCCCACTCGAAACTGGAATATCTTTATTTTTTTTTATTTTTTTTTACATATTTCTCTGTTGTTTTGCTCAATTCTTACTTAGCTTCTTACACATATTGTTGCCCCCACCCCCCGCCTCCCCCCATCCCACCCCACCCACCCCACTCGAAACTGGATTTTTTAATTTTTATTTTTACATATTTCTGTGTTGTTTTGGTCAATTCTTACACATAGATATGTTGACCCCCCACCTCCCTCCACCCCCTCCACCCCCACCCCACTCGAAAATGGAATATTTGTATTTTTTTTTTATTTTTTTTAGATATTTCTGTGTTTTTTGGGTCAATTCTTACACATAGCTTCTTACACATATATGTTGCACCCCCGCCTCTCCTCCCCCGCCCCCCCCAACACTCGAAACTCGAATTTTTTACATATTTCTGTGTTGTTTTCGTCAATTCTTACACAAGGCTATGTTGCCCTCTCCCCTCCATGTCCCCCACAGCCCCACTCGAAACTGGAATATTTTTATTTTTTTTTACATATTTCTGTGTTGTTTTTGGTCAATTCTTTCATAGCTTCTTACACATATATGTTGCCCTCTCCCCCCACCTCTCCCCCACTCGAAACTCTTTTTTTTTTTTTACATATTTCTGTTGTTTTTGTCAATTCTTACACATAGCTATGTGGCCCCCCCACCCCCCACCCACTCCAGCCTCAACCCCACCGTACCCCACTTGAAACTGGAATATTTGTATTTAATTATTATTATTTTTAAATATTTCTGTGTTACTTTTGTCAATTATTACAAAGCTTCGTGCACATATATTTTGCCCTGACCCCCCACCCCCCATCCCCCACCCCTGCCTCTCCCCCACCCCCTACCCCCACTCAAAACTCGATTTTTTTATAGATATTTCTGTGTTGTTTAGGTCAATTCTTACACATATAGCTATGTTGCCCTCCACCCCCACCCTCATTCGAAACTCAAATTTTTTTACACATATATAGCTATGTTGAATGTTGGATGCGCAATCGCCTTTCGACCACACATTTCTTTAAAATGACAGCAATTTTAGATTAAACAGATAAAAATAATAAAATTTTACATAATTTCATATTGACCCGAGTTTCTATACAAGACCAACCCCACCCCACCCCACATTGTTTTAGCCTTGTTTTCTGATGGTATATACTAGCTATATAACTTATTATTCTCTGAAAAATCGAATAGTCGAGCTGCGCCGTTCTCCGACAGCTCTTGTTAATATGTACTGTTTATCGAAAACCAAATTCGAGTAATATTTTTTGGGATAACTTAAACAAAAGCTTACAAAAGGCATACGAATTATCGAATAACATCATTTTAGTCGGTGATATTAACGAGAACCAACTAAACACTGATAACCATTTTTTAAAGGACATAATGCAGCTTAATAAACCTGTACAACTAACTACGGTAACGATTAGGGTAAGGATTACGATAAGGAATACCGACTAAAAAATAGGGGTTTTACCAACAGGCAATACGCCTTGAATGCTCGACCAAGCGTTTGAGCATCACTATATATAGCCAATGAAATTTATTATTGACACTACATGAACTTGTAGGAAAAATGGATGGTCTGCCTCTACTACAAAAAATCCACGTCATATATAGCCTAAAATGTGCTGAAATAACGTACACCACAATTCAACCAAACAACCAACCATTATTATTTTAGAATTTATTAAGCTAGTTGGCATACATGATAGGATGAGATGATTTGCAAAGCATTTGCAGAGCAATATATCATTTTTACAAACGCTGAGTTATTCGCCATGCTTTCTTTTCTAAGCCTCACATAACAAAGTTGATATTCGCTTCAAACCATCTTTTCAAACTGGTTTAATTAACTTAATATTTTTTTAACTTTCTTGATACTTTCCGTTGAAACAATCTTGAATATACTTCAGTTTTCAAGTAGGTGGACTATTTACGCTCGGCTGCGCACTCATAGAAAGTGGCTATTCCACTTCACAAGGAGGTGAACGAACTGCGCTGCATCCCGGTGTGTCTTAACAGAAAATGGATATTACACTGCATGAAAAGACACTGATAAGTAGTGGTTTTCTCATTTCCTTTTTGTTATCATTAAAATGTTTGCTGATTACTATTATAGCGACCGGGAAAATAATGTAAATACAATAATTAATTCGTTTTTTTCGCTGTTTATTCGGTTTTGCCGGTATTACATGAAAAATCTACGAAGCGTGTTTTTTTTCGGCGTTTATGAGGATTTAAACGCCGGTAATTCAATGACAAAATGTACCATAAAGCACTAACGCGATTAATGGATTACGCCATTTACTACCAACGTCTCAAACCGCATAAACGCCCGAAAATAATGCGAAAAAAAATCTTTAGAGAAATGAGAATCATGTATTACATACATTGTAAAAGAAAAAACTAACCTTTAATAGGGTTAACTGATAAATTTGATTGTTCTAGTGTGCATTCAAGGCGATAAGCGCAAGCGCAGTCCGATCTTTCAGTTTTTCAAAACTCCACAGGGGTTTTATATTAAAAGTCAGATATTGAAATAAAAGGTAGTACAATTTGAGTTTTCAGTTCTTATAGGTTTATATACATTTATTGGTGCAAATAATCAACAGTTAGGAATATGTAAAGCAATTTATTTGCACTATTCAAATGTGTAAAAAGTTAAAAAAATAAATAACAGAATGCCCTGACTTAAAAAAAAGCAAAATTGTGTATCCTGGTGCGTAACCTAGGATAGAAACATGACGTCAATGACCTTGAAGCTATACTGATAGATGATTTTGATAGCTTGATCAGCCATGGGAACCTGTGAAGTTTTATGGAAATAATTTCAGAGAAGTAGCCGCCACTAATCTTTCATATTGTCATCTAAAAGAAGATGGTCGCAGGCATCCATGTTTGACATAAAATCAATGAATTTTGTTAGGACCAACTACATGTCATGCCAGTCATTTTAGTAAAGGTTCCAAAATCAATACCACTTATGCTTTTTGATAAGTAGTTGCCACAAACAAGTATTTAAGCTGTGGCAGCCATCTTGAATTTCTGACCAACCTGAGTTTTTACTTAATGGAACTAACTGGGACCTCGAAAACCAACATTCCTGTAAAGTTTTATAAAAGTCATTTCGGCAAAGGCCTGGTACCAAACCGCTTACGGTTTTAGAGAAGTAGTTACCTCACAATTTGTTTTTTAATAATCTATATTTAGACATGGTGGCCATCTTGAATTTTAGGCCAACCTGATTTTTACTTAGGACCAACTAGACATCAAGAGCAATATTCCTATATTCCTATATATTGTGGATTTATTATGCAACATTTAAATCTCATTCCATTTTATCCTACTCTAAAGAATATATTTTTTTCCAGCTTATAAAAATGTCATAATGCTACCAAAAAGTTTAATTATAAAACTATGTCAATTAAATCCCTTAGTATATCCTCTTTTTTATGCTCCAAATCACACTGAGGAACAGAAATGGAAGATCTGTATTCAGAAATATAGCAGGAGTGTGACCAGGTCAAACACAGGTCATGTTATGCAATTCTCCTGAGAATTATTTTACTATCTCAGTAGATTTGCTCTTGTCTCAGGTTATAGTTGAAAAATCAGAATTAGAATAAAATTCTGAAAATCCTACAATTTGTTTTCGAGTCTTTTTTCTGAGAGTCAAAATACAACAGAGACTAAATCCTTACCCTTCTATGAAGTATATGGACTGTCCTTTTAATTTGGACCAGTCCATTTGTAGTACAAAGGGCTACAATCTTGTATTTTGAAAGTTTATTTTAGTCATTCCGGCCATCTTGAATTCCGGCCGACCTGAAAGTTTGCTGGGATCAATAAGACATCAAGAGCAACTTCCTGAGAAGTTTCATGAAAATCCGTCAAGTAGTTTCAGAGGGAGTAGTCGCTACAAACTTTCCATTAGTATAACTCTATGTAAAAAAAGATGGCCGCTGGAGGCCATGTTTATACCGTCAAATCAAAATAATTTTCAACAAGGAATTACATCAGGTCATACCGATCATTTAGAAAAAGTCCCATATCAATATCACTTATAGTTTTCAAGAAGTAGTGGCTACAAACTTGTATTTTGAAAACCTATTTTTGGGCCATGGCGGCTATCTTGAATTTCCGGCCATCCTGAAATTTTGCTAGGATCAATAAGACATCAAGAGCAAAATTCCTGTGACGTTTCATGAAAATCCGTCTAATAGTTACAGAGAGTAGTCGCTACATGGTTTTTGCTAGATAACTCTATGTAAACAAAGATGGCCACTGACAGCCATGTTTAACATCGAATCAAAAAGAATTTCGACAAGGACCAACATCATGTCTGCTGATCATTTTAGAAAAAGTCCCATATCAATATTACTTATAGTTTTCAAGTAGTAGTCGCTACAAACTTGTTTTTTGAAAATCTATTTTTAGCCTTGGCGGCCATCTTGAATTTCCGGCCGACCTGAAGTTTTGTTAGGATCAATAAGACATCAAGAACAACATTTATGTGAAGTTTCATGAAAATCCGTCAAGTAGTTTAGAGGAGTAGTCGATACAACTTTCATAATATAACTCAATGTAAACAAAGATGGCCGCTGGGCGGCCATGTTTAGGGGGCAGTCCTCAGTTTCGCATGAATGTCCATGGTGTAAATCAGAAAGAAATCTAACTAAAGCAGCTTTTAGGTCCATGGATGGTCTTTATAATAATGTATGAAGCACATGTTTTGATGGTTTTTTTCAGTTTTGATTACTTCTAAGTTTATTTTGGTGTATTGGAATACGCATTCTTTGGGTTTTTTGGAGGCTATAAATAGAAAAATGTGAACCAATCAAAAACTTCCTAAAAGTAGTTAAAATGGTTGATTTTCATCACTGACGAAGAGATCAGCGTGGAATACTTTTTAAAATGCCGGACTAGGTATGTAAAATTTAGCATTTCCTGATATGCAAGAGCATTATGAGTGATGACATGACCCTGATATGTGTAGGAAATTTTTTTATTTTCATTATTGACATTTTGAAATATTGCTATAATTGCATTTTTAGCATGTTTTAAGGGGTGGGGTAATCTTAAAGAAATGGGACTAAAGTGTACAGAAAATGCTTTTTGGAGACTTTTCATTTGGTATGGAAACATGGGTAATTTTATTGTCTTCTCAGAAATGTATGATACAATGATGATGTGATTTATTTTTGCTCGAGGATTCAGGCTAAGAGCTTGTCATGGGTTTGAAGATTGAGAAATGTACATTAAACTGTGGAGTGCCCCCTTAACGTCGCAGCAAAATAATTTTCATCAAGGATCAACATCATTTCATACTGATCATTTTAGAAAAAGTCCCATATCAATATCACAATAGTTGTCAAGAAGTACTCGCTACAAACTTGTTTTTTGAAAATCTATTTTTAGCTGTGGCGGCCATCTTGAATTTTCCGACCAACATGAAATGTTGCTAGGATCATTTAGACATCAAGAGCAACATTCCTGTGAAGTTTCATGGAAATCCGTGGAGTAGTATTAGAGGAGTAGTTGCTACAATGTTTTTACTAAATAACTCTATATGTAAACAAAGATGGCCGCTGGGGCAGCCATGTTTAAACGTCGAATAAAAACGATTTTCAACAAGGACCAACATCATGTCATGCTGATCATTTTAAAAAAGTCCCATATCAATATCACTTAGAGTTTTCAAGAAGTAAGTCGCTACAAACTTGTTTTTTAAAATCTATTTTTAGATTTGGCGGCCATCTTGGATTTCACATCAAAATGAATATTTGCTAGGATCAACTAGACTTCATGGGCAACATTTCTGTAAAGTTTCATGAAAATCCATTCAGTAGTTTCAGAGAAGTAGTCGATGCAAAAAAAAGTTGACGGACAGACGGACGGAACGACGGACGCCGCTCCACGGCATAAGCTCTGCTGATCTCTGATCAGTAGAGCTAGAAATTGCTGTCCGCAATGAATATTATTGTAACTAATGGGTAGTTTTAGTTTCATGCATTATATTTAGATCATCTAAAATAGGAAATATCAATATTTTTCCACACCACAAAAAAAAACCCACTAAGAATTGACACTTTCTCACTTGACAATTCGAGCTCCAGTGGATTCGAACCCGCAGGAGTGAGAGGCGAGACAGTTTTAGACGCAGCGTCTTCACTATCCCGGCCTACGGCGGCAATTTTAGTGTGATACATAGGGATAAAAGTGTATTTATCATGTACTCAGGCGGATTCAGGAATAAGACGGACCCATCACCCCCACCCTCTAAAATCCCACAAGTGTAACCTATGCATGCCGGATTACTTGGGGCGCGCGCCATTTCTACTGTTAGTCATCATTGGATTTAACATAAAACTATTCTGGAAAAATACAACAGAATTCAAAACGTCCTGTAGAAGAACATTTTATTTCGAAAGATCCTCCGCTGCCCCTGCATCCCGCCACTCCCACACACATATATCAAACCAAAATCTTAGATCTGCATCCGATGTGTACCCTCCCTCTCAAAACGTTTTTAGTGATAAATCATTCAGGCAAGACCCTTTAAAACTCCAGCCGAGTCTGGGTGGTTGTAATGAAGACTGTATTAAGAAAAAATAGTCTGATAGGTCGATGCATATGACGTATAATATATATACTATATATAAATATATAATATATATATAATATATAAACTGACAGAAATATAAATCGACAGAAATATAAATAATATGTATTTTTTTAATTGGAATTTGTATTGGCTTTTTTTCTACATAAACCCCTGTGAGCCTACTAAACCACACGCTGTTATATAACTTTGAGATCAGCCCCCAACATTTTCTCGTGCTTATTTAGTCTGAAGTCATAGTCGTTACCCGTAGTTAGTGTACGGGTCTAGTAATATGACAAACATTATTACTGAACCAACTCGAGTAACAGATCTTTCTTCTACGTTGATAGACCCCATTGTTATCTCCGATTCTCTAAAACCTTAGATTCCGGAATTTTAAACATGCCACGTGATATAAGCGACCACCGTGGTACATACTTAATGTTTCAGTATAGTTGCAATGTTCGACCAACTTATACCCGAATGGTCTGGAATTATAATAAAGGCCGATTTCATAAAACTCAACGATAATATTCAACAACAAGACTAGTCCTTTCTTACCAAAACGATTCGCTCAGTGTGCATGTGAAACATTTTACGAACTATTTTTTTGACTTGATTAATGTGTGGTATTCCATCGAAAATGTAACAATTCGCCCAAATGATAACCGTGGTATGATTCCGAAATAAGACGTGTGTCAAGACAGCGTGACCGTCAGAAAGCTAAAGCGACGCTTACTCAATCCCTGGCTGATATAGCTGCATACAAAAGGCTACGAAACAAAGTTAATAATCTAAGAAGGCCACGCTAAAGAACGTTTCTTTTAATAATGTTGAACACACAATTACTGAAACAAATATCAACGACAGACGTCAGTATTGGAAACTTTTAACATATTTCATC